>CAUYRT010047839.1:0-20791 GCA_963574885.1 Lepilemur ruficaudatus
TATACATTTTTTTTAATTGGCCGATTAATTTGTTTCTATTTTTAGTAGAGATGGGGTCTCACTCTTGCTCAGGCTGGTTTTGAACTCCTGACCTTTAGCGATCCACCCGCCTCGGCCTCCCAGAGTGCTAGGATTACAGGCATGAGCCACCGCGCCCGGCCAATTCAGTCTATTCTTATGTTCATTTTTCTCCATACTCTTTCATGTTACGATCAGATTCTAAATCTATGCACTAAACATTTATTTATACAAAAAGTCTAATGTCACTTCAAGAATGTAGAGGTTTCCCACTCTCTCTTGTAAGAGGCAATTCAGTGGTGGAAATTGTCTGGGCTCCGAAGCATAGGACCTGATTTCAGGCCTGGAATGGAATATTAGCCAGTTGGCTACTCAGGCAATTTGTTTAACCTCTCTGACTTTGATTTCTTCCTCTGTAAAACAGATAATAATGTCTACATTGCAATTGTGTTGGGATAGTCAGAGATCAAGTCTATGAGAAGATCTTTTAAGCTCTAATAAATAATACTAATGTTTGTAATTCTTTTCTAATTCAATGGGCTTGGTGCATGAGGCATTCTTTTGACTCCTAGGGCAGTTATAGATTTGTTAATTTATTATCCACTCACCCATCTAGTCGTCCATCTGTCCATCCATCCATCCATCCATCCGTCTACCTATCTTACTATTTATTTAACAGATGTTGATTGAGTTTCTGCTGTGTATCTTCCAGATACCAAATCAGGATCGAAGAATATGGTGTATGAGTGTGAATAAGATATAGTATGATTCCTGTTGCCAAAGTCCTTCTGTCTGGAGAAGGACTATATAGACACATACACACATATATATACACTTATGCAATGAAATGGTCATGGTAGATCTCTTAAACCATGAAGGAAATATAACTATTTCAGATTATTTTGTTTTTCTAGTAATCTATTAGGAGTAATGGAGAATATTATGATAAATTCAATTGTCACTCATTCTGCAGTGGGAAATAGAGCAGGCTTTGGATATAGAGAAGGGAGAGATTATCTCTGGACTTGGGTGCCAGATGGGGTTGCCATGGGGGGACAGGGAAACAATTCTATTGGTGGTGTCAACTGTCTCTGCTTCATGGAGGTAGGCCAGGTGAACAGAGCCTCTGAAGCTCCAGTTCTTCCCCTCTTCTTGGACCACTGATGTAGTGGCAGGGACAATAGCTGTGGAGGATGCTTTGTTTCCAAACTGCTCATCTTGACAAGCAGCCATTCAGGGAACTGAAAATTCTTTGAGAACTCTGGAAGAGCAGATACCACCCCCACAATCATGTGGGAGAGATACTTCTCAGCACAACGTTCCCTTAACCCCAGCCACCCTGACACTGTGGGCATACCTTGGTAAAATGATGTACATGCATGCAAAAGATGATTCTTGTTATTTGCATGGGTAAAACAACTGGAAAATGGATGATATAGTTGTCAGAGCCCCAGTCAGCTGTTCTGGATTCAGATTAGAGCTTCAGACTTATCAGGGAACTAGTGGTCAAGCAGAAACTAGGGAAGTAGACCTCTGAGATGGGCCTTTGCCAGGGGGATTAGGGGAGCAGGAGCTTCTACCGTATCCTGGTTGCAAGATTAATTACACCTGCTGGGAGTGATGGGCCCTCATTGTTCTGCCAGGTGGGTTCTTATTGACTTAGAGGCTTGTTGAAAGATTGCATTCTCTGCATCTGGGCCAGTTGAGAGGGACAGGTGCTGGTAATTTTTATCATATGTTATTGTCTATAGTCTTTTTATGCCCTCTTCCTATTCCCATGGATATACGAATGCAAACAGACAAATTGAGGGGCTGATATAAGATTTAATTTCACTCTATTTCACCTCCTTCAGTGTAAATATAGGCACCATTTATATTCAACTTTTTATATGTTAGTTTCGACACTGAATGTTTTATGTACAATATCAATGTATGTGTTGAGATTCTTTATATGGAAAGTAGCAGAAGAGCCAACTCAAACTGACTTAAACGATGAGGAATTACATTGGCTCCTGTAAAGGGAGAGTCTTGAGGCAGGTTTAGTTAAACAAATCACCAAGACACAGTTTCTTTCCATCTTTGTTCTGCCTTTCACAGTCCAGCTTCATCTTAAGATTGACACCATGGTCATGAGATGTCTACTGATAGTACTTGGGTTTATATTCCCAAGGAAGGAACCAACGACCCTTCCATGGACCAAGGAAGGTCCATGTCTAGAGACTCTTTTCCCCAACTAGCAAACAATCTAGGTTACAGATTGGACCAAGTTAAGTGTCTGCCCCTGAACCATCAAATAGCAAGGGTTGGGACTGTGCTCACTGGCTGAGAGCATAGCAGTGACCCACTCACTAACTGACATTGGCTTCCTTCCCTTCCCTATTTCCCTACCTTATTCCTCTCCCTGGTTCCTCAAGATGTGATTTGGGGGAATACACCCTAAAGCAGCATCTTCACCCCCACTACTCATCTTTAGGAATCTCCATCTATCCATCCTGCACCTAAGGATGTGCCATGGACATAACAGGTGCTTGGTAGGTATCAGACGGGTGCATGAATCCCAACCCAGGAAAGTGGTGACCACATAGAACATGACTTTGTTCCTTGTAGGCACAGAGAGTATGACCATGACCCTCCTCCCCATTTCATTATTTCCTCTTTGGGTCCCAGAGTAATGTAAGGAAGGCAGAGGCTGGTTTGTCTTTCTAAACCCTAATAGTTTGAAGCTTCCATTGATACCAAGGGAGCAAAATATAACTGGTACCTTGCTTCAGGAAGATCCCAGGGAAAGAATATTCATAGAAATTTTATAGATGAGATCCCAGAAAATAATTTAGTACCTTCCCTAATGTCTTTCTAATTTCACTTCATTCTCAATACCATGATATCTCACATCCTGGAATAAAAATTGGAGGGTGGATGAGGAATGATTTCTGATATTTTCTTCTGACATTCCAAGAGGTACTACTCTACCAATTAAGCAATTTAAATTCAAAATTCTTTTAATCTTTCTAGACTACCTATCACAGAATGTAAATCAAGTTCCTTAGAGAGTGATAAAATATTATTCATAAGAAAAATGGAAGCTATAATAGAAGCATTCTAAAACAATTAGCAGAGAAAACAGCATTTAAGGAAATCATGCCATATCCCTGGTTGGTAGATTAAAAAAGAAGGGGAGTAAATAGCTTTTATCCTCTGCTCTTCAGAACAGTTTGCAATTCTTTTTGAATCTCAGGCTTTCACATAGCAAATATTGGAGCTTTGATAGTCGCAGAAATTAAAGACAAAAGGGACATGTGTGCTTGTGTGCGTATTTTCACATGTGTGTACAGAGATTCTGTATTATAGTCAAGATCAAGTTCTAGGACAATGTAATTTATGGTGAAAAGACTTATGAAGGGAAATTAAGACTTTCCAGACCTTCACAATCCAAACATTTTAGCCACTGCTCTGAAAAAAATTAAATAATGCTTAAAATATATTACATAAATAATAAAAATAATTGGATAATTATTCTTACCTGTACTTGATCAAAGTATCACAGGAGCCCACTTGGGAAAGAATGATTTAGGCAAAAGAAAGATGGAAGAGAAGGAATTCCACCTGTGTTATGATGAACAATCTAAATTAATGGAGTAAATTTAGAAAGCAACTATTTTTTCTCTTTTTACTAACAGCTTTCCAAGGAATGTAATACACATACAGTAAACTCCACTTAAAGTGTGTAATTATGCCTTTTCATGTACATTTACACTCATGAAACCATCAACATAATTCGCATACTACTCCACCTTCACCAAAATTTCCTCATGCCCCTTTGTATCTCTAAGAAATCACCTTAACTTATATTTCCTACTCTTCCTTAAACTTATTTGGTAGGACCAGTTAATCTTCTGTGCCTGATTGAAAGCTTGGGCTGTCCCTTGAATTTTCTGGACATTCTTAGGTAATGAAATACGTTTACCACTCACTTTCAGTCTCAAAAAATATTCTCAATTTATAAATTAAATTGTCCAATCCTATGTAATGGTGAAATCTTGAAACTAGATTTAGAGTTACAACTTTTCTCCTCCTTCCACCTGTGTCTGCTACAGTGAGAGAAAGGGGCATGGTGGCCACTTTGTCTTTCCTGACTTGGGGCGTTCACTGCCCTCCCTTTTGGCTTTATCTGCCTCCAGGGCTGGAGTGTGGTGGTCAGGAAGAGGGAAGAGAAGCACGAGGTTCTTATTTGAGCAGTCCTGTTGAGTGAGGGCCCTTAGTTGGGCTCTCTGGAGGATCCCACCCTTGCCCTCACTGCTGGAGGCCTTTTATGTGCAGTACCCTTGACCTTGACCCTTGCTCTCTTTCAGCTCTCTTTTACTCCTCTGCCAGCCCCTACACTTGGTAGTGCTCTCAGTTTGTTTCTGCCAAGGTGTCTTCATCCCTCCAGGTTCTCTTGAGTAAGAACTGAGAGGACTCACGTAGGTGTCTCTCATATGCACCCAGGTGTGGTCTTTCTTGCCTCTTCAAATCTGAGAGTTCACACCAAATGTAGCATGCACACGCTCTCTCTTCTTTGTTCCTCTACACAAGCAGCCAGCTGGCCATAATATCTGGCCCAGTGGATTTATTAAACACAGCAAGGCAACTAAGTACCCCCACCCCAGAGGACACATATTAAGGTCCTGAATGGTCTCCTTGAAGTTCCTTTTGTTGGACTTGAGGTAGAAGTGCCAATTTTTTCCCTTAGGGAGCTGAGACTCAAGGTACATAGACCCCTCTACAAAATCCATTTCTAATCTGCAACTCAACTCCTTTTTATCTTTGTGGTGGATGAGAGTTAAGAGTAATACAGCCAAGATTTGGTATATCTTTTACAAATCCTGCTTCATGGCTTCTCACATCAGTTTGGAATATTGCATATATTATCTTTAGCTAAAATTAAGAAAGGGAGAATCCCATTTAAACATTCTTTTACATAAATTTCACATCCTGGAGGCTAGATAACATAAGAAATGTGAACAATTCTTCTCCTAAAGGCCTGGGTTCCTGGTTTCTTGTTATCCTTCTTTAAGACAGTAAAGAGGGTTAAAATATCAACTGCTCTCACTACAAATTTCACTCTGGAGAATCACATGATAAAATTCTTTCCGTCTCTTCCCACTGAAATTATGCCTCAAAATATAACAAAAAATAAGATGATGACTTTTAGCAAAACATGCCTCATATCAGTGAGTAAAGTTAGTGTTTAACACCTCGGTTGGGTCATCAGAGAGAACATGTTTCAAGAATAAGAGAATGTCCCTTCATCCATAATTGATTCCTCTTTGTACATTTTTAGCCCCTGACAAAGGTTTTGATGTGTAATAAGGGCTTATATAGATACAGTTGACTTTGTACCAACACATTCTTAGGTTTCAACTTCTGAGTTATGGACAATGCAAGTTAGCTCCCCGGTCCACACTCTTGGTGGCTAGTTACTGGCTAAGGCCAAGCAATCCAAGAGCATATGCTCCTGAGGCCCATGTCCTCTACCTGCAGTTGTCACCTACTGATTTCCAGGCCCATCCTTTCTATTATTGAGGACTTGGTAGTTTTTTTTCCATTCCACAATCTCATGAAATTTCAGTAACTACATAGGCCACCTATCAAACAAACAGGCTCTGTAATATCTGAACCTCCTTGATTCCTATTATCATCCCCTGTACAACATTTCAGAGCTGCATTTGTTACCTAGAATTATTTCATCAGAAAAATCCACTCCCTGCTTCTTACTCTGACCACAGCACCCCAATGCCCCAGGCTCCCTGCCTCTTCCCCACCCCTCACGCTT
The DNA here is from genome assembly GCA_963574885.1 of Lepilemur ruficaudatus. NCBI lineage: Eukaryota > Metazoa > Chordata > Mammalia > Primates > Lepilemuridae > Lepilemur > Lepilemur ruficaudatus. Next base: position 5,831 of record CAUYRT010047839.1, read on the forward strand.
CCCCATCCATACAGGACCCCATGGTTGCTCAGCATAGTTACTTTCTCAAGGATCTCTTCTATTTCCTTGCTCTTCTATTCTGCCATATCTGCCTGGCAACAACTTAATCTCAGATCTATTTTACATTCTACTTACACTTCTTCTACACCTGGGCAGCTGAGCAATAGTGGGAAAGATCAAATAACCATAAACATTGGTACTCTACAAATTCATGGTCTATAACCTGACGTTTGGTCAATTTCCTCTAGCATCTTCTTTAGAATTATCCCAGTCTTCCTCCCTCACTGCATGCCTCCTACTCAGACTTATCTACCTCCCACCACCCCCTCTCTCAGCTGATATTATAGCATTTTTGGTACTTTATCAAGACTCGCCATGTACCTGGGGCCTGGACATTGGTATTTTGTAAAAGCTCCCCAGGTGATTCTGATGCACATCCATGGCTGAGGACCACTGATCTACAGAAACCCTATAAACACCTGAACTTTAGCCCAGGGACTCTGTTTCCACCCTCTGGCTCCACATCACCTCCACTTGTTCTGAATCACCACCCACTCAGTAATCTATGGTCCCAACCACTGAGTTTCCCATCTTGGCTCCCCTTTCTCTCATTTGCTCCACTAGGATTTTACGACCCACCTTAGACTACTGATTTGGGTACTGCAATGATGACCCCACAGGATACTTGTGGTAACATCAGCTACTCATGCGTACACATACATATGCACACACTTCTGTGTGTTTATTTAGGAAGAGCTATCAGACTGGAAGGATTGAGCTGTAAATGCCTTTAAATATAAGGCCGCAGAATTAGGATGGTGTCAGATTGTTATTGTCATCTTAGCAGCATCACCACTAAGCCCGTCTCAGGATGACCTACATTTCCAAGCATGCCCTTCCATACAGAATTTTGAGTTAGTTTGTCAATGGGAAGATGCATGGGATTGGGAAGGTGGGAATGATGTGATCATTCTTTTCAGAAGGTTATACTGATCAGACACAGAAAGCTCTTCTCAACCTCTTCATGGCAGCAGTGGTTGGAGAACTTCCCTATTGCAGTTCATCAGGATCCATTCCAGTGAGTGTTTCTCTGATCCTCAGATGGCAGTCTTCTAGACAGATCTTCATTCCCCCAACTCTTTCCATATTTTTGTAAATCCTAATTCCTATTTCAAATCCCATATTCCCATAATGTCTTAGAGGTTTTTTTTTTTTTTTTTTTACTAAATCTAGGCTAATAGAAGGTCTTAATATTTTAGAGAAATGGAAGTTTCTGAAAGTTCTTGACTAGAAGAGTCACGTCATAAAAGGAATGTCTGAGGAAAATTGAATATTGGGAAGCCAGTAACCTACCCAGCAGGTAACGTTGATAATGACTTCATTTTCTGTGTCGTCCTACTCTGAACATGTCCCGTGGGTGGTCTGATTATTTGAAGCAGAGGCCAGCTCTGGTGGCATGCTCCTCTTCCAGCTCTAGCTGAGTCTGTGTCAGTACATATGTGTGTTTGTGTGGACTGAGGGTGTGTGATCAGAAGGCAACATAGCACTCTTAGTTGACACCTGGCCCTGTTCTGTCAGGAGCCCAGGAAAGAGAGCTGGCGTGAGATTCAGAACATCTGGCTTTGGTGCTTGTCAACCCTGCGAGCTTGAGCAAGTCACAGCCCCTACTGTGCTTCAGGTTCCTCATCTGTTAATTGGTCAAACAAAGTAGTTATTCCAGAGGTACCTTTCAGCCCTAATGTTCTGCAGGTCCATGAATCCACTGACAGTGGGTTGATTTTTTTTGGCTCAAAGTGTCCCTCCAGGCCCAGCCTAGGACAAAGCCAGTAAGGGCTAAGCCAGGCCTGGAAGCTGTAAGCTCTCTCCTGGGCTTGTGGTGGCTGATTTATGGACATGATCTTGTTCTGGGACAGGACCTGAGGGCAGCCAGGGAGGTGAGAACCCACAGGCACTAGAGAAGCAAACAACTATGCCCGCAAAGTCAGGGCCCAAGAAGGGTTTGGCCACCTCAGCTGCTGACAGACAGACAAATGGAGGGACACATTTCACTCTTGACTCTTGGCCTTTCCCCTTTGGGAGCTACTGCCCCCCACTCAGGGTGTGATGAGTAGATTAAGAATGAGCCACAGTGCAGATTTATGGTGCCTATAAGCTTCCCATGTTTTCTCAGGGAAGATTCCTTCACCAAGGCAGTCTCCCCTTCTCTTGTCCCAAGGCCCCAGGCCTAAGCCACACACAAATCTTGATTTCATTAGGAGTGCTCTGTTCCCTCAGCTGCTCCTATTTTCCCTCTGAAGACACACACCCTTCCCTGGAAGTTTTATTGTTCCCACGCCGCCTCATTTTCTCACGAGTTCCTTCCTGGGGAGCTGGGACTCAGCCAGCCTCTTCTTGTGGGAAATAGACCCTAGCACCCACAAGAAAGCCCCCTTCCCTCTTCGTTATGTCTCCTATTGTCATTAAAAAAAAGAAAGCCAATAAAAACCTCTCTTCCTCCTGGTGCTCTTTATGGATTTCCTCATTAAGAGAATTCAGAGCAATCCTTAGCTGCTTCCCTTTAGATAAATCATCTTGAAACTCTTTGCTACTCAAGTCAAATATGATGATTGTTTGCTGCCAACGCTCAACTCCCAGGGTGGGTTCCCGTCATCTTCTCTGCAGTTGCAGCCAGAGGGAAAGAGAAAAGCAGGTGGTGGCATTTGAGGTTGCACATTTCCACCCAACAGCTACTCTCCTCTGGGGCTTGAGGGGAAGGAGCTGCATACTTGGGTTCTGACTAGGCTCTGTACAGATACAATTATTCTTTCTGGAAGCCATCCAGACCCAGGGGATTCAGGTGGTGAGCTCCCCATTCCTGGAAAGGTACATATAGAGGATGGCTGTTTTTCTACTGTAAGAAGGGTCAGACCGGATGACTGCTAAGTCCATTGTTATTTGGTGTATCCTGAATCCAAGGCCCACTCATCCTCAGTCTTACAATGGTGTCAGAATAGTAGGTCCATCAAAGAAGGGTCTGATGGGATATGGAGCCTCAGCACAACTGTCAGGGACAGGTAGGTCCTCAGGAAGTGGCCCCCATGGCAGGGCACAGCTAGAAGTGCAGGTGGAAATGTCTAATCAAATTCTTTGCAGCCAAACCAGAACTTCCCAAGGCATTGAGGACCATTGCATAATATGGCATGCATAACACAATTGGCACATTGTAGGTTTCCAGTACATGTTGAAAAATAGCTTATGGTGACATTAGGTTGGTGGCTATGAGACACTAAATTATATTGGAGCATGTAATGATCTGAGAGTCAGGAGAACTTGGTGGTTGTTCTCTTTCTCTGTGTCTTTTTGGGGACATTATTTTTCCCTTCTAGGTCTCAGATTCCTCATCTGTAAAAATCTAGGATTGGTGTATATCTGCATTTTCCAAAGAAGATTCCACGGAAATCCAGTGCCATTAGATAATTCACATAAAATTGTTTTGTGGTAATATATGTTCAGAAACCCTGCATGTAACGATGTCCCTTGGAGAATGACAATCTCGATGTGCCTGTGAAAAGCTTCAAAAAGTCCTGCAGCAAAGACGTATATTTATTTTCATTTAACCTTATGTTTCTGGGATATATTTGAACATAGAAGTCTTTTATGCCAGTATGTGCCTTTATTACCCACGGAACCAATGCTCCACAGTACACACTCTCGGAAATAGTGATCTAGGTAATCTCTAGGTAATCCCTGTCATCTCTGTGATTCCTTAGTCCTAAGACACTCTGCACTGCTCTAGTTAGCAGGAGAATCTCCAGTGAAAAGCTTTATCATGATGTGCATGAGCAAGAGACATAGGCTGCCTGCATCTTTGGATTCCATCTCTGATTAGTGTCTCTATCTGCGTGTACTCTTCTCTCTGCCTAAAATACCAGCCACATTTTTTTTGACTAGCTAACCAACCTTCTCATCTCAGCCTCAGTGGTACTTCCTCTGGGCTTCCTTTTCCATCCCTTGGGTCTGGGTTAAGCACCCATTTTATATATCTTTTATTTTTCCAACCATGTCTACACAGGAACAAAATCTCCATGAAGTCTGGGGTCATGCATGTTGTGTTCTCCATTCTATGCCAGTGCTTAGGAAAGTGTTGGAAACACAGGAGGCCCTCAATTAATCAATATTTAATCTGATACAAATCAAGCGACTTTGGAACTTCTCCCTTACTTAGAATGGAGGAAGACTGATTATCTCTTATGGGAAACTTATTTTCTTTCGCTTCAGTGATTTTCATTTGTTCCAGTGAGGAAGTAACAGATAGGAAGACATCAGAGTTGTTCAAGACAGAACTGGCTGCCTCTATCAGAGAGTGTGTCCCATGATTGAACATGTTCACCATAAACACAAAAGAGACCATCATCAATTGAAATTTTGGATTACATGACTTTGACATTCCCTTCTAATGCCACAAATCTAGAATTTAATTCTTCTTTAATCAATATTCTGTAAAATAAGGTCTCTTTCATTATATATCTTTGGTTTTTGAAAACAACTAAATTTAAACAATAATTAACTTACTATCAATCTATTACATTAATAATAGAAATCTAATGCATTAATAAAAATGTAGCTTAATTGCTAGAATTAAAAAATAAACCATATTATACAGCATTCAGTGGTGATAAAGATTATAATTTTGTAAAGTTTATGACATAATGTTAATTGAAAATATACAGACTTCAACAAATATATAAACAGTGTGATTACAACCTGGTTACATGCAGAAGAAAAAAGATAGGAAGGAAATAAATATAAATGTGGAGTATTTGAGTAAGGAAGATGGTAACCACATTTTCAAAATACCACTGTTTGTCTGTTTTTTAATTTGCTCCCGCAAAATTTTTCTCCAATTTTTTTAAAGTGGTTGACTTAACTGTAAATTTTTTGAAGATAAAAATGAGATTGGAAATAACAGAAGATATGTTCTTTGGCTCTGCAAATATTATTTTGATTTTTTTCCAGCTGAGGTTTTGGGATCTTGTTCAAAGATGACTGGACTATAAGAAAGAATAATTCTGGCCTTACTCCTCTTTCCCAGCTGTTTTGAAATGTCCTTCATAACAAGACAGAAGGACAGCAATCACCCCCAAACTCACTGACAACCCCCAAAGAACGTGAGGTTGAAACTAAGCTAAAAAGGACAAGTTTGGCCTTCAACAACCCTCATTTTTAGGTTAAGTTGTCTTTTCTTTTTTGGAAGATCAGAATCAGAGCTGGGGGAGTTGGCAGTTGGCCCAGGTCAGCAACCTTTATTCTTTGTCCTAAGATAAATCCCAAAAGCTATTACCAGGAAAGAAGAAAAATGTTTCTGTTTGGCTTTTTGCTGCTCTGGCCATAAACAGCAGTCTGAGATCACGGGTGTTGTGGGTGCACAGGATTTAATCTCCGCCAGGTTTTCTTCCCATAAACATCCTTTCAGCTGTCCTGGCCCAAGACATCTTTCCCTTTGTGAGGCGGATGCGGGGTTTTCAATGGAGAGGCCTGCTTCCTTGCTCTCAATGGAGCCAACCACTCGGTCTGACCCTTCATGCCTGAAAAGTCTCAGCTCGTTCATGCTTGAGATATGTGCACCCAAGACAGCCCCTGACTTGGCAGTCAAATATAACCCGATGGAACAGGAAGCCTGGCATAGTAGAAAGACTATGGCTTTGGGGAGTCAGAACAATTTAAGTTTGCATCCCAGTCCCTCTGCTTACAAGCAATGTGACTTTGGTTAGACAAGTCGCTTAGCTCAACAGAAGCCCTTTTTCTCCTTCTGATAAAATGGTATAATCATTCCTACCTGAGGCTTGTTTTGTGCATTGAAGAAAGTATCAGATGCAAAGTACGTGATAAAGTAGACCTGAGTTCTTATTCCTTTTGTAGCTAGTGTTTTACAGACGGATGTGTTGAAACCACATTTTCAAAATACCACTGATGAACTAGATTGAGTCCTAAAGAAACTAACTGGGACTGTGAGGGGTCTGGAACCCAGGCCCTATGAAGAATAAATGGAAGAACTGGGCTCATTTGGTGTAGAGAAGATCAGGGAGCTATAATAATGGACCTCAAATCTGTGATTCTCTCAAGCTGAAAAAGGGGGCTGACTTGCTCTGTGTTTATATTTTCTCAGTTACTGCATAAATATTTGTTAGATGCCTTCTGTGTGCCAGACTCTCTGCTTGTTACCGAGGGCAGACTAGGGGACAGGAGATTTTCTGCCCCCTCAACCTTGTAATCCAGTTGGCAAGACAAACATTGAATGAATAATTTTAAGTGTAATTGGTAATAAAAAAGGGAGTATGAAGGGCACTGTGTGGTTTCATAACCAGTCAGAATTAGGACCAACAGATAGAAACTACAGAGTGATTAGTTTCAACATAACCAAAGAGAAGCACGTGGCTGCATATTATGGGCAGTTCGTGTACTGCACAGAGTTCTGGTTGAGGGATGAGTGAAGATTGAAATCTAGGCCTCATTTTGCTCCTTGAACCATGCACCTGCAGGGTCGCATCTACTTAGGGGAAACATATTTTTCTGATTTGCACAGAAGCATCATATAATCTACTAATGATCTGGAATTGGGGCTCCAAAAAATATTTGGGTTTCAGATATTCTTTGTTGGTCTCTATATATTTATTGTGGCTGTTTTTTGTTTGTTTTCATTTTAAATAGTCAGATTTTAAGCTTCAGAAGATTTGACATTGGAATCTGGATTCCTGGATCCAGTGGATAAATTGGGAAATCTGGTGACAAGACCACATGTTCCTCCATGGAAAAAATTAGCTGGAGGTGAGAGATGTCTTCTTCTTTTAAAGAACTACAGATGCCTTCCTCTTCCACGACCCCACTACCCCAATCCTTTCACTCAAGTTATTTTCCCCTCCCAAATCCTGGGCACTTGAGCTTGCTACTCACTCTCTTTATATACCCAGTGCTGGAGGGAAGGGGCTGCCAGTTGCTGTGATGGAGCCCATCCCTGGTGCTGTTCAAGCCACGACTTCAGGATCCCAGCAAGAGTTGTCATGGAGGAACCTCTTACACCAAGTAAGAATTTTTGACTGAGTTTTCAGTTTTGCAGGTGCCTGAAACTCTACGGTTGAAAGTCTGTCCTTGGTCTCAGGACACAGTCATCATGTACATGGCACCAAGGTATATGGATCAAAAGGAGCTTTCCTCTATATTTTTGTTTGTATGGCCATGCCACACATCTGGATCTATTCAACAAACTTTCAGTGAGTTCCTGATGTGTGCTTCACACTGCATTATGGGATATGGAGGAATTAAAAACACAGTTTATTTGGGCTTTGTTATTCAGTCTACTAAGTGACTGAATGATCAGCTAACTAGCTAAGTAATGGTTATAGGCTGAATTGCATCCTCCAAAATCCATATGTTAAAGCCCTAATGCCTAGGACCTCAGAATGTGACTGTATTTGGAGATAAGGCCTTTAAATATGTAGTTAAATTAAAATGGGGTCCTTAGGGTGGGCCCTAATCTAATCTGACTGGTGTCCTTATAAGAAGAGGAGATTAGGACACAGACACACAGACAGAAGGATGACCATGTGGGGACACAGCAAGAAGGTAACCATCTCTAAGCCAAGGCGAGGGATCTCAGAAGACACTAAACCTGCTGACACCTGATCTTGATCTGGAGATTTCAAGTCTCCAGAACTATGAGAAGATAAATTTCTATTGCTTAAGCTACCCAGTTTGGAGTATTTTATTATGGCAGCCACAGCAAACTAATACATTATCTAAATAAAAAAAATAAAAAATTAAATCCTATTTCCTACCCTGAACAAGTTGATATAATAGGAGGGAAGGCTAGACTTATAAATATTTCCACCAATAGCCAGAGTGATCTTCTTATAGTGAGAGCTGGATCACATTGCTCCCCTGTTCTTAACCATCCAGTGGCTTCTCCTTTACTTAAAATAAAAATTAAGCTCTGGCCTGCAGAGGTCCTAGTGCAACCACGCACCTGCATAATGGCCCACCTCAATTTGTTTGCCCCCTGCTCATGCCACACAGCCATCCTCCCCTTTCAAGGTCTTCTGCTCTTCCTACCCCAGATTCTCTTCCCTCTTCTTTGTTCCAACTCTTATCATGGTTCCAGCCAGGGCTGGAGGAAAGGGAGTTAAAGGACAAAGGGGAAGAACTTACATTTTCTGACCTACAACCACATAGGAGGCACTGTGCTCAGTGCTTTATATACATTATCTGGTTGTAACCTCATTTAACAGATGAGGAAACTGAGGTTCAGAGAAGTCACAAAGCTTAAGTAGAAGAAGGGATGGTATTTGAACTTAAGTCTGCCTGACTGGAGTGCCCTGTCCAACAGTCACCTCTCTCTGCTGCCCACAGTGCCTGGCACCTTCTTGGGGGCTGGGGAGGGGCTTGCTGGTCTGTTTCAGACGTCTTACAACTTTGGAGTCTTCCCTTTAGGTTAGACAAGGCTTATATAGGCTCTCTTGCTAAGTGCAAATGACCATTGACATCTCCACCCTCCACCCCTCTCTACTGAGCTTAAAACAAATAGATAAAGCTGTTTTTAATTTAACCTGGGCATCTTTAGAAAAGCTTCTGCCTGTAGCTAGACCAAAAGGAAGGAGATTGAGCAGGGGAAATGAGAGAGAAAAGGAGAGGAGAGGGCAGGCAGGACACAAGCTGGAGTTACTGAGGCAGCAGGGAATCAAGAATTGGGAGCCAACACCCTTGGATTCAGTGGGGACTTCACTTATGGGGCAATGCCACGTCACTTGGTCACCCTGAACTTTAGCCAGAGAAGGGGAACAGGAGTAATGCTTATCCTCCAGGGGTACTCCGCAAAAAACCAAGAGCATGGATGGAAAAGCACTTTGCAAATTACAAAGTATCATGAAGATGAGAGGTGTTGATACGATTATGATTATGACTTTGTAAAATGTTCAGGCTGGAATTAACCCAAACTCAGCCCTCTTGAACAGAGACAAGGCTTGAGGAATGTGACTTGGCTGTAGAGTGCTTGTGACCTGAGAGGCACCCAGGACATAGAGTCCATGAGTATAGAAATGAAGCTTTGTCCTAGCTGCGGTCAGTGTCCAAGGATGTCCCAAATGATGAGCTTTCTAAGCAGCAATTGATGACCATAGTCCAACAGGTACTGGCATTGAGATCTGACGTGATCATTCCATGCAGAGGTAACATGAGCCAATGAGTCTGGACAGTGACTCTGTTCTGTTTCCTAAAGGGAGGGGTCAGGAAGCATTGGACAGTTGTTGAGCTGTGGCCAAAGAAGCAGGGCTTAAGTTCAGCTTGAGTAATTAGTAAGGCCGAATCCCCACTGGATGGGTATCGCACTGTTTGGATGCTGTGATGCGCCTCTCTGCTCCCTCTGCATTGATCAACTTGCTGCCTCAGCTGCTATTGGCAGAAGAGCCTTCAGTTGTTGGTCCTTCAGGGATTGCCTCAGCAGCAGAGATCCCTTTTTGTCCCAGGTCACTCTGACCCTGGTGCTCACATTCAATGATTGTTCAGTGTAGCAATATAAAGGCCTGGTCATCTCAGCCTAACCAGGACAAGTCTAAGGGGTTCCTTCTATCTACACAGCCCCCAGAGGGTTGCCTGAGCTGTCCTGGGCTTGCATCTCAGCTGGACTTCTCCTCTGCCCCTCCCTTTCATAGGTGTGACCTCAAGGACACTTTTTAATAAACATCCTGTGGGCTAGACTCTTCCTCAGAGTCTGTTTTCTTAGGAACTCAGTCTATAACAACTACTCATTGGGCTTTAAATAAGTATAGAGGTTGGTGGGAAAGTAGAGGCAGGGTTTCCCACAGAAAGATAGGATATCAAGTCTATGATGGCATGACCCATGCTAAGCCCTACAGGCTGGTCCCTTCTGTCATTCTTAGGGTTGGCTCAAGGACAGGGCAACACTGGATGTGTGGATGGAATTCTCAGTAAATGCATATGAGCAGGGCTCAGAAGACAGGGACAGAAAGTGGAAAATTCACATGGATTCACCGCTTCACACTGCTCCGGGTTCATTTGTAGATGCCATGCAAATGCAGGCCCAGAGACTTAATAGCACTAGTTACCAAAGGCCAGGGCTTCTGGGCCCAAGGCATATGTTGCAAATGTTCCTTCTGAATTGCCAGGATGTAGGTGGACAAAGCCTGGAAAGGAGGGAATTAAGATGCCTCTAGGTATCATTTTGGCTCCTTTTGATCAGAGTTAATAACAACTAACCCTATAATCAACCAGACACTGTGCTAAGCACACACCATAGATGATCTTATTTAATCCTCACGACAGCTCCCTGGGGGTAGGTATTCTTGGCTTCACTGTACAGATGCTATGGTTTGAATGTATGCGTCTCTCCAAAATCCATTTGTTGCAACTTACCCTCCAAGGTGAAGGTAGTAAGAGGTCAGGCCCTTGGGAGGGGATCGAGAATGGGATTGGTGCCTTTATGAAAGGGCTCAAGTAGTCAGAACCTTCTTTTCCTTCCACCATGTCAGGACACAGCATTTGTCCCCTTCGGAGGACACAGCCACAGGCACTGTCTTTGAAACAGAGAGCAAGTCCTCACCAGACACTGAATCTGCTGGTGCCTTGATTTCGTACTTCCCAAGCTCTAGAATTGTGAGAAAATGAATTTCTCTTATTTATAAATTACTCAGTCTCAGGTATTCTGTTATAGCAGCAGGAATGGACTAAGAAAATAGATGAAAAGCATGAAGTTCAGAGAAGGAAAAGATTCACACTTCAGGTTCTCTTTTGCTCATATGGGACTTGTTCCATTAGACCTTTCAACCTCACATATTGTGTCCTCATGGGGGCTTTCTTTTTGGCCCCTATGCCTTGGGAGTGGCTAATGGAGTTATTGCAGGTGTCAGGCCACCCTGGGACATAGAGACATGGGCTTCCTTGGTTTCTGGACCCAAAAGCTGTTATCCTGCTTATCCACAAAGAGACTGAATTTGTTCCTTTTTCATCATGGTGGCATAAGTCAAAGCTCTTATCAGAAAAAAACAATTATATGGAAAGTAAACCAAAGAAAGGTAAGATTAGTAGACTTATGATTGTAAGCAAATGAATGTTTGTTAAATAAAAAATGAATGAATTAATGAATTTATTTGAGTGTAAATGTATCAGAGGGGTTGGCTATACGTGTATATGTGTGAATTATTGGTCAAACCCTAGTTTCCCACAGGTTGCAAGAGAAATCAAGGGACAAGGCTGATACCAAAGCAGTGTGTGTTTTGAGCTTTCCCTCCAGTAGCATTCATTCCCTATTCATTCATTTGACAAAACTTTTTAAACATCTACTCTGTGTCAGATGTAACTCTAGATAATTGAAATATATCAGTGAATAAAACAGACAAAAATCTCAACACTCAAGGTCATCCATTCCACTGTGTGTGTGGAGTGGGCGACAATAAAAATAGGCATAATAAGGTGTTCTAGAAAACAAGAGCTGTTGAGAGAAAACACAAGTAGAGCTGGGAATCAAGGGGATGGTATGGGACTTTTCCGTATTAAAAAGCGTGGTCAGGGAGGGCGCACTGAGAAGGTGACATTGGGCAGAGACCTGAAGGAGGGGCAAGTGTGCACCACACAGGTACCTGGGGAAAAGTGTCCCAGGCAGAGGGAACAGCCAGCGCTAAGGCCCCAAGGTGGCATATGCTGGAGGCATTCTAGTAAGGAGGGCGGCCTGGCTGAGAGGGGCGTAGCCGGGAGAGGATTAAGAGAACAGTAAGAAAGGTAAGGAGTGCAGGATCATGCAGTCCTCACTGGCCGCTCGAAGTGTGCGACTTTTCCTCTGAGTGCACTGGAGCCCCTGGAGGGTTATATAATAAAAAGTGAGATGCTCTAGCATTTTAGAAGGATCCCTTCAGTTGCTGTGTTGGAACAGATGGTAGGAGTGCGTGAGTTGCAGGCGATACCGTCCACCCGGGAGCTGCTCTCCAACCAGAGAGGAGGGCCCCACTCCTCTACTCTGCAAGCATCTGCCCTCTCATGGGCTTCTGGGCTCTCTTCAGGCTGAGGGCTCCGTGTCCACACTGCATCTGTGAGGATGGTCTGGAGGTGATCAGAGTCCACCCTGCAGAAGCCACATTGCATCGTTTGCCCTTGTCCTCTGGGGACTTGGCTACTGGCCTCTCCTCAGACTCAAACAGATCCTTCTGCTGGGTTCTCACTGCCTTTATTACAGTAGTCTTCATACTAAACCGAAATTACTGGCTTTTTTGTCTGTTTTCCTAACTGACTCTGCAGAAATAGAAACTTCCTCATTTTTATTTTAATCTCAAGCACTCAGCAAAGTGTCTTACACAACTAGGGTTCCATTATATGGCTGATAAGCGAACGAATGAATGTGCAGGACCAGTGGGTGCACATCACAGGAAATTTCAGCCTATTAAAAACAAAACAAAAACAAAAATGGTTTAACAGCCAGAGCTGTCCAATAATGAAAGAGGCTGCCTCCTAAGGCAGAGAACTTCCCTTCATTGTGAGGTCCAAGCAGAGGCTAGACAACAATTTGGTAGGGCTTTTAAAGATGATACCGAGAGGGCTGAATTGGACCTCCTGGAACAGCATTCGTTAATGAGGATCTGGGTAAGCTGCAGTGAAAATACACTTCATCTGTGTGTTCAGAGGGGATCTTCAGGGATTTGGAATATTCTGTTTGGTAGCAAGAGCCTGAGAGTAACATACTAATCCCGTACTTTTTCATACTGTAGGTCAGACCAGTTTAAAAAGCTACTAGGGTCAGAGAGATAGAGATTTAAAAAATTAGTATAAAGCTGATGGCATAAAATGGCTTGGATATCTATCCCAACTTGCTCCCCAATTCCAACTCCACCCGCAAACTGAACTTTTTGACCCATTTGTGATGGATGGACAATCACAGACCTCCCCGGTGGAGACTCCAATAAGAGAGAACTCAAAAGGGCAGATCTATGTGTCATCCTTCTTCATTGCCTCATCTGCTTTTTTGGGGAGCAGTTAGTGAGTTGAGGAAAGGGTCATGCTTTTCCCACCTTGGAAATAAAATAGAAATGTGTTGCCGTTAATGAAAAGTTGAGAATGGGGACTGAGGAATCAGTGCATGCCCTAAGCATTGTGAATGCAACCAGATAGCACATCAGGCTCTAAAGCGGGGACCATTTGCCAGCACCCCTTGCCATGAGACAGCTAAGTCCTATGAAGGGTTAATAGACAAGAGCTGTGGCTCTGTTTGATGGGAAGAAAAGGAATCCTACAATTGAATCTTTTACTTTAAGACACAATAAAGACACTGACATGCTGTGTAAGCATTGTTCCTGGCTGTAGTTATTCCAATTATTTTTTATGTTTTCTCCTTAAATGAGAAACATATCAGACACTAACTCAAACACGGAGATACCTATTTATGCTTCAGAACAAACAGTTTAAGGGCATTATATACAGATGTCTAAATATTTAGAAAGTGTCTGTTTATGGGAGCAAAATGAAAAGTACCTGTTTTCATTTGAAGGATTTTATGTGAAATTTGCAAGTAGAAAAAGGCAGCCCCGGTGGCAAAGGGGTGTTGGAGATGAGAAATGTGTGCAGGCGTGGAGTTGGGGGAGGGGGGCTGGGAAATTGTGGGGTCGGAGGTGCCCTTTGCACTAACTCAGAGTTGGAGGGAACTGGCAAATTTTGGCTGGGTGGTGCTTCTTTTTAGGCTGAGGCCTAAATAAATGCCCTGAAGATATCAGGATGTTTTAATAACCTAAAACAGGTCTTTGGACTCACAACTTCATCTTCATATCAGACAGTCTTCTTAGCCCTAAAGGGACATTTAAAGAGAAATAGGATTCTGGCCGCTTTAGAAGAGTGTAGTAAACTAGAGGATTATTAGAATACCTGGGGGTGCTCTGGGCCCCCCCAAAGCTGGGGCATCATGGGAGCTTAGATGGAAGAGCTGAGAGATAGTTTAACACTTTATCTGACATGGAGGCAGGTTTCAGCTCATTTTAAAAGAGAACGTAATGTGTGAAGACACTGTGTATGCTTTTGGGAAGTAGAGAGGTCTCTGTTGCCCCAGGTATTCTAAAATAGAATGACCTCTTATCAGAGGTGTTTTGGGGAATTTGCTAGATTACAATGTATCTCGGGCCATTTCAGTTCCCAAGATTCTGAGATTAGGGGCTTCAGAATAGTCCCAAGTTGCTCTCTTCTTCCCCAACTTTGTTTCCTAGGACATCATGCCAGCTCTGCAGCTTCTGGAGCTGGGGGCTCCTCAGCAGCCAATTGGACGCATTAACTGAGAAAGCCAGAGCTGTTTCTTGAGCAAAGGAGAAAGGCTGCCTGTGCCATCTGCTCCTTGGTGTCCCTCTGAAGCCCTAGTTGGTCCCAAGTCTAGAGGTCTACACTCCCTCTGAAGAAGACTTCCTTTTGCTTAACTTAGGATGTGGGCTCAGACTTCTCCATTTGTCCGGATGGGGTGAGATCCTGGATGGAGGTTTCCCAGCAGAATCAATTGTTTCAGGGTCCTCTGAGGACAGAGACCTGCAGCCTGGGGGAGGCGGCAGGATTTCTGGGCTTTCTACCTTTCTTTTTCTCGGCTCAGAATTTAATAATGAGGCAGGGCTATTCACATTGGCATGAGAGGACAATAGGGAAATGCTGAGTTCTACCAAAGCCTCCTTCAGTCTCCTCCCCTCAACCATCACAACATGATGGCATGGTGTGTGTTTGGCATGGTGAAAGGGGTGCAGCTGACTTAGATGCAAGTGCTAAAGACAGAGGTTCTCCTGTTGAAACAGGCAAAGTGCTGGCCGTATAGCCCTTTCTAGTCATGGGTGAGAATCGAGACTCAAAGTTGGCTCTGGAGACACAGTATAAACAATTGGAGTGTCTTTCCAGGGGCTCCCAGGGAGGGCAGGAATTAAGGATGAGGGCCACAGAACCCACCTGATGGGAACATGCCTCACC
>CAUYRT010047841.1:0-19626 GCA_963574885.1 Lepilemur ruficaudatus
TCAAAAAAAAAAAAAAAAAAAAAAAAGATAAGTGATAAAATGTGCCAATTTAAAGCTTACATATGTATCATTAAAACTCAGTGGTAAACACAGTAATTGTTGAATCTTAGAGCAACAGAAGATTTTGGGGTGAGAGGTATATTTTTATCACTGACACTTTTAAATTACTGTGCATGGTGAAAATAAAAGGCAGACTTGCACCTAGTTAGTTTCATTATTATTTTAAATTTCTCATGAGGTTTTTTGTTTGTTTGTTTTGTTTTTTGAGACAGAGTCTTGCTCTGTTGCCCAGGCTAGAGTGCCGTGGCGTCAGCCTAGCTCACAGCAACCTCAAACTCCTGGTCTCAAGCGATCCTCCTGCCTCAGCCTCCCGAGTAGCTGAGACTACAGTCATGCCCTACCATGTGTTAATTTTTTCTATTTTTTTTCTATTTTTAGTAGAGACGGGGTCTCGCTCTTGCTTAGGCTGGTCTCCAACTCCTGACCTCAAGTGATCCTCCCACCTCGGCCTCCCAGAGTGCTAGGATTATATGCATGAGCCACCGTGCCTGGTCTATTTTTAATTTCTCTACAGACACTGTACACCTTAGTAGCTGGCACACAGGGTAGACTCTTCCTACTGCCCTCTCTTGGTGTATGTACCACTGGTGGGCCTGAACCCAGGAGTAAAGATATATAGAATCCAGAGCAAGATAAAAGAAACAGCAGCAAGCATCAAGCTGGGCAGCTCCTCAGGGAAAGGCAGGTGCTAGAAAACACATTCAAGAACTCAAGTGTGAAGATGATAAAAATACCAAGGGAGATTTGACCTCAGCATAAAGAAAAGAAAGTTCTTGGGAATACAAATTACAGTCTTTTAATCTAAAAGTTTTGTAGATGAATTGAAGAGGATGATGACTGTTGAGACCTGAACTGGAAGATCAAGAGCAAGGACTATTTTATAACTCAGAGCAAAACTGCAAAGAGAAGGAAATCATGGAGTGAGAACTTAAGTAAATTGGGATATAGATCCATGAGACCTAATATATGAGCAATAGCAGTTCCAGAAGGAGCAAAGAACAGATGGAGGAGAGCTAACTCATAAATAAATAATAAAAAGAAATTCATCTGAGCTGATGAGAGAATTGAAGCTAAAGAAAACCCTTAGCATGCAGAGTTCTGAAAAGTGTTCCAAGGACCAGGTAGTGTTGAAGCCCTATAACTCAGTGTATCCTGGCAAAACTGCTAAAGTCAAAGGGTAAAAAGAAAATCGTATAAACTTCAAGATAGAGGAAAAAGTTACTTAACATGGAGAAAAAGAATCAGACTGGTGTTTGAGCTTTATTTCAGCAACACTGCAAATTACAAGAGAAAAAGTCTGTGCCTGAATAATCTTATATGCGGTCAAAGTACTATCAACCAGAGCAAAATGAATGAAATTTATGAATTTGTAATAAGTTGGAGAGAGTATGTACATGATTCACTATGTACCAACTGAGTCAAGTACCTGAGATGAGACTCTAAACAAACAGATAGTGTGGTAATCAGTGGACAATGTTGGAATGAATGGGATATGTAATGTAAGTATCAAATGAAGATTCTGAAGTGGAAGAGGCCTACTCCCTGGATAATACTCTACAAACAAGAGTGTCAAACTGGCCCCATAAGCTTGGGTAGAGGGAACATAAAAACATTTAAACAGTCTCATCTTATGGAGGATAATGAGGAAGAAGAGAGAGAAAAGAGGCAGGGCTGGCTTCATGGCCTGCAACCTGTAACAGGTCTCATGCTCAGAAAGGTCTTGCACTTGATTTAATGCTTTGATGCTTGAAATGATTAATAATTTTGAACAAGTGGTCCTGCATTATCATTTTGCAATGGTCCCTCCGAATTACATAGCTGGTCCTGGATGGAGATTTTCAATAGACTAAATTTCAACCCTAAATTTACCAAGTTTAAATCCAGAAGATTCTGAGTTACTTTGAGTTGAAAAGAGTATCAGTTTTCTCCTGATCAGACATAGTGGCTTGAGAACTTGGTCAAATTGAAAGATAGGAAAAAGTTAGATGTTTGTGCACCAGTCTCTATGAAATTTATACCTGATAACATGCAGGCTACTTGAGAGCAGACGCTAATTCCTCATCTGTGTATCCTCACCAGGCTCCTCACAGAGAAGGCGCTATGTGAGTTGGAGCGAAGGAGCTCTTGCTACCTTACCACACACTTCACACACTGCGTGCAAAAGCGGTCTTGTTGGGGAATGGCAGTCTTCTTGGGTTATAGAAAGTATTCTAGGTACTGAGGGCTAATGGTTCCTGATATTTTGATTTCAATTAAAACATCGCAAAAACTGCCAGGCACTGTGCTCAAAGTTGCTGGGAGACATAAGATAAATAAATCAGGGCTACTATTCACAATTTAGTATGAACTAGTCACCTCTTTTAAATTCTTACCTCTTATTTCTTGAGCAAAATTAGTCTCTTGTATGCTCCCCTGTCTAGCTTTCTAACTTATGACTTGTTCTACATGTTTCTTTTCTAACTTAAACAATCTACTTAACTCCATTGCACCAACCCAGGTGGGCATCTCAGTTTTGCCCTCCAGATTTCGTTTTTTTTTTTCCTGGTACCTGTTCTGCTTTTGTTCTAGGAAATTTCTCCCTACCCAAACCCCTAGACCTAGGAGTAGAGCACATATCCCAAGCGAATCAATCTCTGCATTCCCTAGCCTTAGTGATTATTTTGGGGAAAGTGGCCACATTCTTTGTCATCCAAACTGGACACTTTTGAGAATGAAAGGGCCACTATTAATAATTACACTGGGACAATAGCATAGGTGGGGACTCTTCTAGACAGAGCTGGATGTGCCATTCCTAGTTCAGAGGGGCCACCTGGTCCTAGGCAACCTGAGCAGAATGAACATCTGATAATTTGGGGCAAAGGAGAAGCTCTCTTCCCCTAGCGGTTACTAGAAGAGAAAAACTCTTTCTCTGGCTGATGCTGTTTGAGGGTGAAAGGCTGGGAATTGCTATAGTCACCGTAGTCATGCTACTCCTTGAGGATGACTTAGGGAGCCAATAGAGGAAGGCAGAGGTAGGAAAATCCCAGGGGATCAGAGTGGGAGCCCCAGTGCCACAGGTCCTTGGTCTCCTCCATACCTCTCCCCGGGAGAATGCATTTATGTCCATGCCCTCCCCTCCATACAGCAGCTTTCCAAATAGACTCACCCTACCCTGACCACTGAGCTGAGCGCCTCAAAGACATTTTTGTTTTCCTACGGTAGGTCTCCTTTGGGAAATCCTACCATTATCTTGAAAGAGATCACAAAGCTGACTCTAAACTAGCTCTGTGTCCTAAATTTTCTGTTTTAGTTATTTTGTCATTTGTTTAGTACTCATTTTGTTCCACTCATTTTTTTTTTATTGCCTGAATTGCATGGGTTCATTTTCTCCTCTAGATCCAGCTGACACTTTTTCAAAGCCTCTCGAAAGTATGTCTTCCCTTCCATGTTTCCTCCCAGTGATAGGTTCAGTAACAATCATAATTTAAAATCAGTGATAAGTATAAGTGATAATTTGATATACCTACAACTATAACAGGATATAAAAATATCTATGCCTTTTATGTTGACAAATTTACAAGTACTGCAGATACTACTGCAGTCTATTACCTACACTCGAAATAGAACATGCCACATTCCAATTGAGATTAGTGTAAACAATCTCAAGCTGTCAAGCTGTCAAGCTGTCAAGTTTTGTCCACCTAAGTACATGGACTCCAGAGATCCCCCGCTTTAATCAGTCCTGGTGTAGCTGCCACGCCAATATCGCCCAATTAATCTTTTCATTATGTCACTTCTTTCTTCAATTGCGCTCTGGTTGTCTACTGCTTATTGGAGCAAAATCAAATAAACCATTGAACTTGGCATTCAAGAGCTTTCATGGTGTTTGCTTCGTTACCTCTCCAGCTTTTCTGATAGCACTGGATTCTGCTTTCTAGCTAGGCTTAGTTCTTTGTTGTCTTGAGAACATAACAAGTGCATACCTGTATGTTTTATTCAGGGTGCTATATTTTCTAGTGAAAGAATCATAATTTGCTTAAGCAAAAAAGGATTCAAACATGAATGGGTCCAGGTGCACAAATTATGCTTTCTGGGATCTTTCTGTCTAAATCTCCTAATTCTTCTTTTTCTGCATTGGCTACATTGGCTTTAATTTCAAGCATGATCTCCCTTATCCTGGCAAGATAGATCAGTCTTTCTTACATTTTTTCAGCTTATCAACCCCAACAGAAAGAGAACTTCATGCTAAATGGTGCCAACAAAAGCCCTTGGAATTCCTAACTGCAATAAAACTTGGGTTCTATCTCTTTCCTTGAATTGACTACAGTGAACACAGGGCTAGAATATTTGAAGTGACCAGGCCTTGGTAATGTGCCCAGTCCCAGAGCTGGAGATGAGATCAGCCTACTTAAATCACATGGAAAGAACAAGGGTTTGGACCCCAAAGAAAGATCAGGTTGCTATTATCAGCAGAACAATCTAGGCAGGCAAAACAATAGATATCTGCTATTTCCTTTAAGAATGGGTTCTAGTTCCTTCCACAAAATATTTTCTTCTCTTTCCTTTTTCCTGCACAAATCCTTTCCTTTGTTCACAGAAGGGCAGGTGAGATAAATAATATCACTGAGCACTTACTGTGTACCAGGTGCTTTACCTCCATGTACCAGGCTTAAAAGTCATAGTCATGGCTAGCAAATATAGCACTGCAATTCAATTTATTTCTCTATAATCAAATTAAACTTGCTATTTACGGTGGGGAAAAGTTTTTAATATAACTCAGATTCTTCTGCTTAAAACTTCATTTCTTTTTGGGTCAATCAATTTAGGCTTTAACTTCAGTTAATTAAAAGTTGAAATTTCCTTCCTAGGGGTCCTCCCTTCCCCCTTTTCCTCTTCAGGATGGTGCCTGAATACTAAGGGAAACATACAGGGCATCATAGCTGCTGCCCTCACCAACCTCAGCCGAGCTCACTTGCTCTTGTTCATGGAGTGTTGGCCTTGGTTCCTGCTGCACGTTTGCTGTGTCTGCTGCTGTCCATGGACCACCTCATGGACTGTAGTCATGAGGCCTGTGTAATTGGTACCCAGGCCCCTCCCTATGCATGGACTCTCTCTGCTCTTTTCCAGGTGCCTCCACTGGAATGCAAGGGACCACGAGTGCTATCTCAGGGGCTCTCACTGCCTAAATGCCATGAGCTTCCATTTCTGCTGTACCTTCCTACTCAGGCACACTCTGAGGGGGCTTCCTCCCAGAACTATTGAATTGAGTTGGGAAGCCCCTTCACCTTCAGCCCACCTGATTTTTCTATCAGCTCACACAAATCTACCTGTCTGCTTCCTCTGTGGGCTAGGAGGACCACATCTTACCTTTTATCTTGTCCTCTTACATATTCCTCTAGGTCATCCCCTGTCTTTATCTCCTCCCCATGGTGGCTAAACTTTTCTCAGGGCACATTCTCTCACCTTTTCCCCTGATCCCTTGAGTTGATAAGCTTTAGATCTTGGGAACCAGCTATCACTTTCTTTTTTTTTTTTTTTTCCTCTTTCTCTTTCAAAAAAATCCCAGCTCTTGAAAAATGAAAGTTATAGCTTTCACAGCTTTTGTTTCTGAATGTGCTTTGGGAGCGTATTTTGAATGTAAAAAGGTGAACACCTAATGCTCTGTTCTTTTTTTAAAAAAAAATTTGGTAGATTTAGGGATGCAAGTGGTTTTCTGTTACATGGATGAATTGTATAGTGGTGATGTCTGGGTTTTTAGTGTACCCATCACCCGAACAGTGTACATTGCACACTAAGAAGTTTTTCTTTCCTCATTTCCTCTCCCACCCTCCCCATTTTGAGTCTCCGATGTCCATTGTGCCACTCTGCATGCTCCTGTGTACCCATAGCTTAGTTCCCATTTATGAGTTAGAACATTAATGCTCTGTTCTTGTCTGACTTCTGTGGTCCTCCTGAAGCAATGGATGCCTTAGCCTCCATGGCTGGAGAGAAGCAGATCAATAAAAACCTGCTTTAGTCTCTTATTGCTACTATTGTCTTACAGTTGTGGAGTAGAGAAGTTCAAAATGGCTTCATTAGGCTAAAATCAAGATGTCATCAAGGCTGCACTCCTTTTGGAGGGTCTAGGGCAGAATCCATTCCTTTGCTTTTGCCAGCTTCTAGAAGCTGTCTGTGTGCCCTGGCTCAAGGCCCGGCATCATTTCAACCTCTGTTTCTGTCTTCACATCTCCTCCTCTGACTCTGATCCTCTTCATTTTCTCTTGTAAGCACCCTTTGGATTAAATTGGGCTCACCCAGAGATCCAAGATAATCTCCTAATCTCAAGATCCTTAACATAATTACATCTCCAAAGCCCATTTTTACCGTGTAAGGTAACATAATCACAGGTTCCAGGGATTAGGATGTGGACACAAAATGAAAAATTTGTCAAAATGTATTGTAAGATATTACCTTGTTCTATATTCTAACTTCTTAAGTTCTCCCAACAACCCTTGACTCAGCAGCTACTATAATTCTCATTTGATTGAAAAGGACATTAAATTTAAATCACAGGAACTTCAGATCTGGGTCTGTGACTGCCTGACTCCACAGCCAGTGTTCTTTCCTCTACTTCATGAAGACTGCCTTTTCCCTGAGGTTACGCTAGCTCACAACAACTTTTTCTTTAGTCCAAATTACCATATCATGTCTTCATGTCACAATTTTCCATTTGATAGTGTATTGTTTGGAATATTCAGAGTGACATGGTGAGTGTATATGTATACATGTGTGTGCACGCTCACAAGTAAATATAAACCTTTTTTTGCCAGACAAGATTGTAAGTGCCTAAAACTGTGATGATATCTTTTGCCTCTTTTGAACCACTACTATAATACAGAGGCCATCATGGTGTGGCTACACAGTATATGTGTCATAAAAATTTAGCAATTTGATGGTTGGTACTAGAATCAGCATCACTGATCCAAATTAGCCAGCTAAATTGGCCGGGTGTGGTGGCTTACGCCTATAATCGTAGCACTCTGGGAGGCCGAGGCGGGTGGATTGCTCAAGGTCAGGAGTTTGAAACCAGTTAGGCAGCTAAAGTTTATTGAGTTCTTACTGTCTGTTGACAGAGATAAAGGACGTACTCTCTCTACTGAAGATGTCCACAGTCTGATAGCTAAACAAAATGTCTGTTCTTTTCTCATTAAACACTAGACTATGGGCCAAGTCTTTTTGGATGATATCTGTCAATTATTAAATCCTCACAGGAACCCTGAAATTAAGAGGTGAACCTACTTTTTGTTTCTTTTGCTTCCCTTTTTGTGATTTATCATTTCCCAGACTATTTTTACTGATCATTGCATCCCAATTTTGCCTTAGCAAAATAGGGGAGCAGATTTGTTCATGCCATTCAGGAAAGGATGGGGAAACATGACGCCTACCAGGGCACTGGGAGAGGGAACTGTTAAACCTGATCATTCTCTGAGACAGGATCGAGGACCTCAGAGTTATAGGTAAATTCAGCATCTAGATTTTCCCAGGTCCTCGAACGTTCTTGTCAAGGGATTATTAACTATAACACCAGGCTTTTGTAACAGGCACGGTTGAAGGCAACGTCAGAGCTGGAAGTGACTTTGGGACCCATGGGAAAACTGCTTACCCAGCCCACAGGGCCTGTGCGCAAGTCTCAAAAGCCACCAAGCTGCACTTATCTCTGGTTACATTCTTCTTTCTCCACTTTCTGGCCATCCTCCTGGGCACACTTTCAGGAGAAACTGAGAAGTAGACAAAGATCGTCCTTAGTTAGAGATTCTGTTCTGATCCTGTTCTAGCTTCCTTCCTGGGCTCCGTTTCTCAATCAGCAGGATCCTCACCTTCTCCCTGCTTCTCTCTCATACAGAAATGTCAAGTGTTATCCAAATCTAGATCTAGATAGATACAGGTGTACAGAGATATATTTTAAACCTCGTGGTCATCAAACTCTTGGGTGCATCATAATTCACTGGAGATTCTGCTAAAAATATAGAAGTTAGAGCCCCACCCTCAAATTCCTGAATAAGAATGTTCAGGTGTGGGTATTTTTTTAAATGTATATTTAAATTTTTTTTTTTAAATTTCAGCATATTATGGAGGTACAAATGTTTAGGTTACATATATTGCCTTTGCCCCACCCAAGTCACAGCTTCAAGTGTGTCCGTCCCCTAGATGATGCGCACCGCACCCATTAGGTGTATATACCCACCTCCTCCTCCCCCCAACCCACCTGCCCGACACCAGATGAATGTTATTACTACATGTGCACTTAAGTATTGATCAGTTAATACCAATTTGATGGTGAGCACATGTGGTGCTTGTTTTTCCATCCTTGTGATACTTCACTTAGTAGAATGGGCTCCAGCTCTATCCAGGATAATACATTTTGAAAAGCATTCTTGCCTGTTAATTCTGCTTCTCCCAATATTTGAGAATCACTACTTTAGTGTAACCCCCTCTTCGTGGTTTACTTATGCACCGTCTTATCTATTTTACTTGTGAAATGGCATTGCAGACATCAGCAAACAGGTGGGTAACATTGAGGTCCTTGATGAGGTGAAATGGATGTGGATAGGAATGGAGAAGTTTAAAAGAAAATAAAAAGACGATTAGCTATTTTTGGTGCCCACTTAGGTTGAGGCATTCAGTGGGAGCACTTTACATATAATGTTTCATTCAATCTTTTCTAAATATCTCTCAAAGAGCAAATATTATTGTCCCCATTTTACAGATGGGGAAATAGATCTCACAGAGATTAAGTAATCTGACTGAGGTAGAGCAGCCAGGATACGGCCAAGGCAATCTTCAAATACCATCTGTTGGTTTCCCCAAAGCCTATGTTACTCCGGTTCTGAAATATATTTAGTACCCTGGGGATGGGAGGCATAGAAGGCTAGCTCTGCCTGCATTTCCTTTAGTTTTCTAAACTACATTCCTTAGACCAATGATCTGTGAAATAAATATAAGGAAATATCCACTCCCCTCCCCCAAATAAAGGATTCTGTGGTTAAACAAGTTTGGAAAATGTCATTTTCAGTAGCCTGGTTTTAGAGAGTTATCATACATTAACGTATGGAAGACCTAAAAAGTCCTTTCAGGGAAGATACCTTGGGTGAAGCCCATCTTTTTCACAAGTATTTCACAGTTGTGATGCTTTATTTTCAAGACACATTGCTTCAATTCCTGGGGAAATGTGTATATGTGGGAGAACATCAGGTTAGCACATAGGAAGCCCCCTGCTATGAAGGGTATGCAATAGAAATAGTAGGAGAGGAGACAAAGCCAAAGAGAAGAACCATTTGCTGTTTCCTCCTTCAAAAACAGAGAAATGAAACCAGGGTTTCCAAAAGGACATAAAAACTTTTCCCTGCCTCCTATGCAATTCTTAGGGATGGAGCACTGCTTGCAGAATCCTTATTACAATTATATTATTATCCATTATATTATATTCATTATTCATATTAATTACATTAATTATCCATTGAGGAGTGATTTCTCAGTTGATTAGCTGATGTTGCTTAGACTACATTGCAATAATATCACTAGCCTGGTTCTCTGGGTCGAAGACAGCCAAGTAGTGGGAAACAGCCTCTCCCTCTGCTTTCTCGAGTCTCGTGTGTTTGTCTGCTGCAGAGCCTTCAGCTAATACACCTCAAGGTACAATTTTAAATTAAAAAACAAGAAAGTGTATTGGATTAATTCATCATGGCTGGTTTTCTACCTGGAGCAAAACAGACTTTCCAAGCTACCCATCCAAGTTTGCAAAGGAAATGGCACAAAACGTGGGCTGGATTTTCTTCAATACTGTAGCTCACTGGCAGTCTGAAATCAAAGGCTGTTGAGAGTCCTGAGGATTTCTCAGAGGCAAACCTGCCAGCGTGTGCCCTAAGTTAATAGGAATGCCCTGTTATTGCTGGGCTGTTTTATCTACTGATTTCGTCACACTTTGCTGGAGGATTTTGAGTTGAAAATACTATGTGGTTAATTATACAGCTAATGAGCTCTGGGAAACTTGCTTTTAGATTCTATCACTCTAGGCAACGAAAAGAAAAACTGCCATATAACATCTTTTGCCCTTGGGGAGTAAGTTAACAGAGTTAAAGTCAGATTTTCAAAAAGCAACACATTCCTAAGAGAAACATCTGGAGTTTCTGGATTTCTTGCTTCCAGATGCATCAGTAATGCCTTTTCCCTCTCTCTGGGAAGACCCATTGTGGAGGGTGTGTTTCCCTGCCTTGGTTACATTCTTTTGCAGCAGCACACAGTCATACCTGAAGGTGAGAAAGGAGTTGAGATTCTCCTAGCATCACTTCACGCAGGTCTTCTGAGGGGTCCAAGTATGCAGAAATGCTGGGACCATCCATGTGTCTGTATCCCACCAAACAGATGTTAACTGCAATTTACCTTTTAGGCACCATTTTTTAGGAGGCTGCTGGAAGCAGTTTTCTACAATAAATGAGAAACCAAGAAAGTGGAACACTGGCCCTTAAGAAAATAGATGTTAAGGAAAGCAAGAAGTCTACACAGAAGTGAGGCAGAGGAAAGCCCCTAGATGAAGGTGCAAAGGAGACCTGGTATGACAGCAGTGCCCCAGACCCAGACAGCAGGAGAACAGCCTCCAGTGGGGAGAGTTAGGAAAATGAGTAGACCTGATAGATCATCTGATACATTTCCCTGTGTGGAAAAGTAAGAGGCCACTGGGCAGTATAGAAAGAATTAGCAATAACTATAGAGAAAACTAAGTAAATTTTTTAAAAAGGGGGCATTTTTAACTCTAGGAAAAATAAGTTGTACAAGAAAGAAAACACATATAGTATACTACTTGGTTTGGCAGTGAACATAAATTACATGGCTATAGTATTATAATAGAAGTATATTGAGGTTCAGGATGTATTTGTAAGTGGGAGGTGGGTGGAGATTTAGAAAACTAAATATCTACTATTATAGATCATTTATCAATAATTTCTAAAACTGATAAGTCAAGTAAAACAAATAAATATATACTTTGGTTAGCTTTGAAAAACAGAAACACAAAATAACAGTGACTGAAGGCAAAAATTTATTTTTTTTCTCACTCAACATAAAGCGAGTCAACCCAGGATTGGGGTGATAACTTTGCTCCATAAAATCTTCAGTGATCAGTCTCCTTCCATGCTGTTCTGATATGACAAGCTTCCTTTCCCAAGTTAGCCTCATGGTTCAACATAGTTGCTCAGGTTCCAGCTATCATGTCTGCATTTCAGCCATCAAGAATGACGAAAAAAGTGGTCGAAGGATATTTTTCAGATTCTTGTAAGAAAGCTTCCTGAAAGTTATATGGAATGCTTTTACTTACATTCCTTTGACCAGGATTTAATTACATAACTGGAAGTAATTAGAAGAGGAGTTCGGAAATATATTTCTGGAAGTCATGAGCTCAGCTTGAAATTGGGGTATGTATTTCCAGGGGAGAATGGGAGAATGGATATGGGGGAACTAGCCATTTCTTCCACACATATTATTTAGAAATGTTGAAGTGAATTGTGGAAGAAATATGTAATAGATCATTGAAATTGGTTACTGATTGGGCAATGAGGCTTTGGGTTATTGCTATAATTTATTATAAAATTTTTAGTGCCATTATCTAACTTTTTATGATATGCATGTATTATATTGATAAATAAGTTAAATCCTAGGGGCCCCTGACATGGTAGTGTGATAGCAGGCTCTGCAGGTTGTAAGTAGGGAGGGTGAGAGGATGTGTGGCCCTCCCTATTTATTTTGTCTCCTATTTAGCTCCTGCTTACCTCTGAGTATTGAGTGAATCAGGTGTTCTTAGGCTTCATTGCAAAGTGAAAAATTATGATTCCAAATTGCAAGGAAATAGTAATTGGACTTATAAGTCCTTTCTTCTATTTACTCTATTTTTCTTTTGTTCCTGTGAATACAAAAAAATCATCCCAGCAGACATCAAAAGCAATGGTGATGGCGATAAGCCAGTCACACATCTCGGGAGCTTAAGTAAGACCTGTTTATTCCAAGGTGTTAGAAATCTCCTTCTGGGAAGTCAGGCATCTTTCTACGGTGGCTTTCCTCTGAATTTATAGCCTCTTAAGTGGTAGGAAACAGTGACACTTAATCTGGAGATTCTGACTTTGGCCAGTCCAGGAAATAGCTCCTGCTGCGTCTTATCCTCTCAACTTCTGTGCCGGTAAATATTTTCCCCTTTCCGAATTCATAACCACCCTGACTTAGAGGATGTCCAGTCAATTCCAGTTTTCTTGTCTCCACAATTGAAAGTGCATTTTATGAAGGCTCAATCCATCTGCTATGTGAAAACGCCTACAGCCGCAGGGAAGAAAACAAAATGCTGAGATGAGACAAATCCAGTACCAGCCACAAGTATGTGACTGAGGGACAGTGATAAAAATGTTATCTGTGTTTTTTAAAAGATAGCTTTTGTAATAATAATGTGATTGCAGTTTAATTTACTGAACACTAGGGGATTTTTTTAATAGGTCATCTCTCATCTTCAACAACTCTATAGGCAGATATTATCATCATATCACTTTAGAGATAAAGACACAGTTCATAGATGGGCACATCTACATCACAGTTTAACAGTGCGTCAGTGGGGTTTGGGTTTCCATGCAGGACTGTCTGTCTTTAAAGCTTGTGCCTGTTGGATAGCACCCTACTCTAAATTTTTGGTGGCTTCTCCATCCCAGGTCCAGCCATCCGGTATTTTCTGAACATCTGCTATCTTCAGCACTCTGCTAACTTCAATGAAGAACACATAACTAGACCACACAGAACGTACCCTAAAGGATCATATCATCTACATGGAGAGGGGGAAAACATAGATATAAAAATCACAGTTGCAAATACAAGACCATGCATACTAATTTGCCTAGGACAATGCCAGATTTCTTTCTGTTATCTAAAAATAATTATTAATAGTACTCCTTTTCATTCTCACAGGTGCCCTGGTTTGAATAATAAACTATCTGGTTATTGTAGCAGATGCCGGCAGGTCCCAGCCATGTCCTCTTGCTCTTACCATGTCCGTCTTCTCCATCTGACTGCTTCTAGCACACCTGTATTTCTTTTATTTAAGGTTTTCTCCTGCCACTGGAGCTTGCCTTGCTAATAGAACAGAAGTGCAGGGGGAGTTAACGCCATGTGGGAGCAGCCCTCCAGCAATGACTGATGAAAATTAGTCTATCAGTACTCTAACTCCCTCACCCCTTGGGTGGGATGATTGAAGTGTGTTTCCTATACTGGCTCCTCCATTCCCCACAAGATTGTGTTCTAGTTGTCCACAGTGGTAACTGGCTTGATAATGTACCTTTTATTGGCTGCCTTTCCTCTCTTGTCCTTTTCCACTCTCCTATCATGTTTTCCTGTAACTTCCAAATAATGTATTTGCATTCAGACATTTGTCTGAGCCTTTCCTTTTGTCAGTAATCCAAGGAGGACTGGGTGGTTTGGTTTACAGTACGACATTCATGGGTGTAGTAGTGAGACTTGAACTTGACCTTGACATTTGGATATGATTTACATAACAGCGTGGGTAAAGGTGGCCATGTGTGCAAGAGAGGCAGATGGTGGAAAAAGGTACAGACTGGGGATGGACGTTGGTTCTGGGAGACGAGGACCAAATATAAAGCAGAAAACAGCTTAGGCCAATGAGGACTGGAGAGCCCTCGCAGGTGTTCGAGCAGGGGAGTGAAATGTTGGACACACTATTTTTAGGAAGCCATGTCTGGCAGTGGGCAGGCAGACAGGATGAGGAAAGAGAGAGAGCTGAGTCAGAGAAACCAGTGGGGGAAATGTAGATGCTATCTAAATAGGAGGAGATGAAGGCTGAGACCAAAGTGGAGGAAAAATGCAGTGAGGAAGAGTGGCTATGAGTCTTTAGGAAGGCGAATCCATTGTATTAATATTTAGTGGGAGACTAAAGGATGAAGGACAGAGATGAGTCAATCATGGTGGCTCCATCATTCCACAACTGCCCTGCGACTCAAGCTGTGAACAGTACGGATGGCAAGCTGATGTGTTTAAGAGAAATTATGTCAAATGCTAAAGTGCATTCAGTGTCTTGCTGCCTTTGCTTTCCCCTTTGAAGCCACCCCGAGTGCCCGTTGAAGGATGGCTACTCTCTAGAGTGTACTTTAATGAAATGAGATGGTGGTTAAGAACTAAAGGCACTGGGCTCAGACTGGGCAGGGTTCAAATCTTAGTACTGTTCCCTAGGTGTGTGGCCTTGAGCAAGCTTAGTAATGTCCTGAGCTCCAGTTTCCTTAACTTTTCAATGTGGATATAGTTAATTGTTTTTTTTTTTTAATGTGGTGCTTTAAGGACTTAATGAGATAATACACGTAAACATTGTCATAGTATGTGACACCCCTATCAGCGCTCATAAAATGATGCCAATTATTATCAAACTAAGAACAGATACTGCACTTGCTCTTAGCCAAAAGGTAGAGAAATGATGACGCCAGTTATTAGCAAGGTGGAGTGAGCTGTCTCCCCATGTCTCACAGTGCCTGTAAAAGAAGAGGACTATTAAAGTAAAAAAAAAAACAAAAAAAAAACTATATCTCTAGGTAGATATAGCTAGCTAGATATCTGTATCTCTCTATCTCTGTCTCAATCCAAGGCCCAGAAAACGATAATACTGTTCTGTATTCCACAGGAAGCTCAGCATCAGGACTGTGGATGAAGAAATAAAGTCTTCTCAGCCCCAGACAATGTTTTTCATCTCTAGATAGCTACAATTTTGAGGACTCTCTATTCTATTCTTTGTGCCAGAGATCATATCCCATTTCACGGATGGCTTTAGGTCAATAAATAGGTCTATTTTTTGCTCATCAAAAGCTCCCAGACACAATTCATTTCAAACAAAAGTCACCACCCACCATCCTCCTTTTAGGCTCCTTACCATGAAAATGGTCCTGGGAACACAGAGCTCCTGCCCCAGCCCTGGCGCACAGTGGGGAGGCAGCCTGTGCATTCTAACAGGCAGGCCTGAGCTAAGTAGCACAATCGTCTTGCAGGGGAATGATGGCAAAGGGGATGTACCCCGCCCCCCTTCATTCTCTTCTGAAGTCAGCTGGCGGATTCAAAACACAGCATTGCAGAGTGTGGTTATTGGGCTTGAAAAGGCCTCTGAATTGACTAGGATGTCCCACATGTCACCTTCTTGAACTTTCTGGGCGTGCCTTAGGCTTTCTTGTAATCTGGACAATGATTCTGAGGGGAGTCCAGCTTGCAGCCTCGGATCTGGAATGGAGCATTGTTTCCCACAGGCTCTGCGTATGCTCAGGGGTTTCCAGAGAGGGGGACCTGGGCAGGCAAACCCACGGATTTCCTCGGGCTCATCAGAGATAGCTGCCATGCTGCGACTTCTCAGCTTGACCTCCTGGGACTGAAATCTTCCACAGGACCAAGCTTCATGATTTCTGAAACTTAACAGAAATCCCCAAATGCAGGAAAGGCCTTTCCCAAATCTCACTGTCAAGATGGCAAAACCCTGAAAGGACTGCTCACCTCTGCTTTCAGGGACTTAGTCCCTCTGCTGAGTGGGGGAACAACAGATTTCAGTAATCTACCACATTTAGCTTCTTGGGAACAAGATTCCATATTCTCTGAGCAATGCTGCAGCCTGGGTGAGGTTTTAGGGGGAGGAAGGGAAGTTTGGAGAGGATGAGATAAACGTCTTTCGATAAAGGCCGAAACATTAAGTTGCAAAAGAGAAAAAAAAATCATTTGGTTTCAGTCAGGCACCCGCATTGGGTAATTATAGAATGGAGTGATTTGAGGATTAGGTTTCCTTCTTTAGAAAATTACTGGAAAACTACTGAACATGGAGGGCACATTTAGGTCAGCTCAGCAAGTCACCTTGCAGTGGCATTTCCTCTGGGACACTGAGATTTTGAGGTAACCTGGTGTAGCAGATGCTCATGGTACACTCCACCATCCCTATTCTAGTCTGGGGTGTCAACTCCCAGGCTCCGTGGGTGTTGGCAGCTAACAGCTGCCCCCTTCTCCAGAGGAGGTCTTTCCTTGGCTGAGGCTGCCACACCCAGAGATATTGGGTAGTTACACCTCCCACCCCACCTTACCTCCACCAGGCAGCCATGGCCAGTGGAGGACTGCTACTGAGGGCACATGAGCCCAGTGCCCCTTGCTTCTGGGCAGGACAGCTCCAGAGCTTGGCATGGGATTGTGGAGGCTAGGTTTCATCTAAAACCACATTTTTTACCTGTTTTTTCCTTCTGCCTTATCCTGCTTCCCTCATTCCCCTACAAGTTTCACCTGATAGCACTCCCTGGCTAAATCACACACCCAAGAATCCCTGCCTCAGGCTCCGCTTCTGCGGAACCCAACCTAAGACACCTGGCTTATAAAAGCGGAAGGGGAAGCTGGTTGCTTTCTCCTGGGAGGCGGCGTTCCCTCCTCTCTCTCCCACAATGCCCCCTGAGTCAATTCCAACTCGATTGTGGGCACATAGAGGCTCCTTGTAGAATATAACTCTCCAAGATGCCTAAGTATAATCCTTTTAAGTTAAAAAAAAAAAATGTTGACTGCCTGTGCCCTTGATTTCAGTTGGACTTTTTCATAAAAGTGCTTAATCAGTGTGGCATAGGATTCTTATAAGTTGTCTACTAAGGGGGACTCTCCTCCTCCCAATACTCTCACACAATTATCTAGCTACTCTAGAAAATTATAATTTTGATTTTCATTTTGTGTGTTTCAAGTCTTTTTGCCAAAATCATGACTTTGAAACTCTTGAGTTTCCTCTTAGAGCTAATTATCTGTAAGTATATTAAAATGCCCTTTTCTTTCCAAAAGATCTATTCATATAAATATTGCAAAAATGAATGCCTCTTATTTAATATTTCAAGACTTTTATTCCAAGTGGTTTAATTAATGTCAGTGGGAGGGAGCTTGAGCAAATGAATGGAGAGTGGTGGTAGAAATGGGTAAGAATTCAAGGGGCAGTGGCTTTCTCCTGCATTGCTCACCCCCTCTGTATTGTTCTATTTCCCGGTCAGAAGGGAATGTCTTATGATGGAGTCCACAGAAGCATACCCTGAGATAAGAATACATGTGCAAAGGACTTACTAAGGAAGTATGAGGAGAAACTGGTGAGGAAGTGTGGGAAGTAGGGCAAGGAAGGGGAAGAAGCCAAATAGGGTAGCAGCAACAGGGAAAGCCTCATTGAAATGGGGCCACTGTTTGAAAGCTGCCTGACAACAGGCCCCAAAGTAGGCCCAAAGTAGACGTTTGGTCCCCAACACCACCCAGTGGCCAGGAGTCCTCAATATGGGGCAGGTCCAGTTTGGACATGTAGGAGAGCTCAAGAGTGTAAACGATAGCTGGGTGCAGTGGCTCACACCTGTAATCCTAGCACTCTGGGAGGCTGAGGCGGGCGGATCACTCAAGGTCAGCAGTTCGAAACCAGCCTGAGCAAGAGTGAGACCCCGTCTCTACTATAAATAGAAAGAAATTAATTGGCCAACTAAAAATATATATATAAAAAAATTAGCCGGGCATGGTGGCACATGCCTGTAGTCCCAGCTACTTGGGAGGCTGAAGCAGAAGGATCGCTTGAGCCCAGGAGTTTGAGGTTGCTGTGAGCTAGGCTGACGCCACAGCACTCAATCTAACCTGGGCAACAGAGTGAGACTCTGTCTCAAAAAAAAAAAAAAAAAGAGTGTAAACGACACCTCAGGGCTGTTTCTACAGGAGGGAGAAAACTGAGCTCTTGGTGTCCTTCATCCACCAGTCCTTCATCAGAGGCCCCATAAGAAGGAAAGGGTGGGATTTGGTGTTTCCATTCTTTTATTGTGTGGGCAGAACAGCTTTCATCGCCCAAGAGCAGTTGTCCATAGACCGTCATGGGGGTAGTCTGTTCCAAGCTAAATAGAACAGATGCTGGGAGAGCAGCACACAAGAATAGGAAAAGGGAGCCCACAGGATCTAGATGGGGCCCTGACAGAGTCCACTGCAAGGGGTCAATGGGAGGCAAGTGTACAGAGGACAGGATATTTGATCCCAGTAGATCTAAACTTGATGCATTCAAGCCAAAGAACATGGTCCAAGTTGCATGTCAGTCACCACATTGGCTGCTGCCAGATATCCCTGCCCACCTTGGCAACTGCTTGGTGATGGTGGCCGAGTTCCTACTTTAGGCCTCCTTTAGGGTCTATTATCAGGCAGCTTTCAATTAACCAGGTTTCTGTGCTGCCAGTTGGGGTGGAACGAATCAAACTCATCTTAGGCATGAATGCTTACAAATGTGGAAGTAAATGTGAGTTGCTGAAGATTCTGGAAGCTGTGGACTGAAGAAGCAAAACCAGCAGATTATCTGCTAAAAGTGCCTGGGGGCCTAATTTTCTAGGTGCAACAGCAAGCAGAGCAGGTGTACAGTGCCTGAAGAGTACGCTGGGACTGTCACCTCCCCCAGATCTCAGTGAAGAGATGCTCAGGGAATCTGTGTGGGACTCCAGGCAGGTGAGCACAGCTTACAGAGTACAGAGTGGCCTTGGCACCATGAAGAGAAAATTGGAAATTAAAGAGATTACTGATGGGTCTTTTTCCCTGTTCCAGAATGTTCTCTTTTGACCAAAGCTGAAAACAAAAGTACTCCACATTCCAAAAAGAATTACTAAGGAGTAATATATGGAACCTGTCTTAGTCCACTCATGCTGCTATTACAAAATATCTTAGACATTTATTTTTCATGGTTCTGGAGTCTGGAGTCCAAGATCAAGGTATTGGCAGATTTAGTGTCTGGTAAGGCTCACTCTCTTCTTCCAAGATGGTGCCTTGTCACCGAGTCCTCCAAAAGGAACAAACGCTGTGTCCTCACATGGCAGAAGGGCAAAAGGGACTAGGGTACTCCTGTCAACCTATTTAGTAATGACACTAATCTCATTCATGAGAGCACTTCCCAAAATGTCTGACCTTTTAATATAATCACTTTGGGTATTAGGTTCCAACGTATGAATTTTGGAGTGACACATACATTTAATTCATAGCAGGACTCAACTAAGTTTGCTAGAATCAGCAAACAAGAATACATGTCTGGTTAAATTTAAATTTCAGATAAGCAATAAATTATTTTTAGTATAAGTATGTTCTAAATATTGTATGGGATATACTTCTTATATCAAAAAATTAGTTATGAAATAAGAATGTCCCATGCAATATTTAGGACATACTTATACTACAAATAATTTGTTCTTGCCGGGTGCGGTGGCTCACGCCTGTAATCCTAGCACTCTGGGAGGCCAAGGCCAGTGGATAGCTCAAGGTCAGGAGTTCAAGACCAGCCTGAGTAAGAGCGAGACCCCGTCTCTACTATAAAATAGAAAGAAATTAATTGGACAACTAAAAATATATGTAAAAAAAAAATTAGCCGGGCATGGTGGCGCATGCCTGTAGTCCCAGCTACTCGGGAGGCTGAGGCAGAAGGATTGCTTGAGCCCAGGAGTTTGAGGTTACTGTGAGCTAGGCTGATACCACGGCAACAAAGTGA
Organism: Lepilemur ruficaudatus; assembly: GCA_963574885.1. Taxonomy (NCBI): domain Eukaryota; kingdom Metazoa; phylum Chordata; class Mammalia; order Primates; family Lepilemuridae; genus Lepilemur; species Lepilemur ruficaudatus. Next base: position 19,583 of record CAUYRT010047841.1, read on the forward strand.
GACTCTGTCTCAAAAAAAAAAAAAAAAAATTTGTTCTTTATCTG
>CAUYRT010047843.1:0-39711 GCA_963574885.1 Lepilemur ruficaudatus
ACCAAAAGCACAAGAGTAGAAGCTAGCAGATCCAGATCAAACTAAAAATAATACCTAAAAGAGATTCTGTTGGTCAAAGTTTAAATGGAAAGAAACGTATATGTTTGTAGTATATTTATTTATATTACAAAAGCGTCAGTATTTTCCTGTTGCTATGTTGTAAATGGATGGATTACTAAATTTGAAATCTGGAGTAGAACATTAAAATAAAATAGCTAATTCTAAGTTAAATGAAAAGCATTAAAATTATAGACCAATTTTATCATCGAAAAATACTTTGGAATCTAAATTTATTAACAATGAGGTCTCAGATATCTCATATAAATAACAGAATTAGTGACATTAACCTAATGCAATGCACAATTTGAATGTCATTATATAAAAGACAAATATTATATTACAGCAAACTGCTTGCTCCATTTCATATTCCATATAAGTTGACCTATGCAGCTCAAACTGTAGATGGAGTATAGAGTTTGGAATTGTTCACAAGGCAACTATAGATGGAGAATGCAGAAATAGGTTGTGGTTTTGCACTGTAATTGTTAGCACGCTGAACTCTTAAATCCAGAGTACAAAAAAATATGTTGGATGTTATCTAATTCAAATTGCTCCATAAGTATAATTTAAAAACAAATAAGAAATCTCCAAAACTTTTATGCAAAGAATAATTAACTATTCAAAAGATAAATTAGATCTTGATTAATTTGTATGAATGGGTATCAGTGATTTATTATTGACAGGAAAATCATTCCAGAGAATAGTTTTATTAAATGATACATGCTCTGAATTTGCAATAGGTAAGTATTGAGAGATATATCTTAATGCTTGCAGATGTACACACACGTATGTATGCATGCATATAGACATATGATTTTATTTATCTTAATTGCAGATGTATAAGTTAATTTCTAAATTGATCAAATATATAAAAAGATAAAACATAATCTGGTTTCAAATAGATGAGGCATTGATGTCTATTGGCCTTCACTTTCCTGCAGAGAATTTTTTAAAATGGTTTCTAAGGCAAGATAATGATGCAGTATCCCTGAGTGACTATTTCATCTTGAGAGAGCACAAGATTATAGTTTTTAAATGATAATGAGTTTGAATTAAATTTTGGCACAATAATGAGTTTACCCCATTTCATGCTTTGTCCTTGCTTCAATCTTTGTTTTGAAAAGCAAGTGTAAGACTGTTAACAGTTGATATTATCAGAGCAAATAATGGTAATATAGACATCTTTTCTGAGGGATTTTGACAGAATGTGTACCATGGAAACAATCTCTCAGCAACAAAATTGTCCAAATTGGGACATAATCCCCAGGTCTAAATCCTTTTTACTTATGCTTTTGTGATTTTCTTTAAGCTATTTTAATTTCCCTACTAAGAAAACTCTAAGGATAAAAAAATATAGATTGCATTAATACTGTATTCTATTTAATTTAGAAAATCAGACCAGAGAATCATTGCTTTGAATGTTCTCTTAGAAATAATCAAGGGTAACACATTCATTTTAGATAGAAAGAAAGCAAGATCCAGGATACCAATGTGCATTGCCCAGGGCCATGTAGCTACTGACTGGCAGAGCCCCCAGAGAAATAGCATTCTCCCTATTCTTTGTCAGGGGCTATCTTACTTAGCCTGCAACAAATACAGAATATAAATTGAAGAAATTATCGTAATTATTAGAATGAAGTAAACATTTACACAGACTTCATTTATTTTTAAGACAAATTTGACTCTAGAAAAATACTTCCGTTATAATTCCTTTCCATTAATAATATGTTTAAAATTCATATTGATTAGGGGTATAGTTTAAACATTCTAGAAAGTAACCTTTCAAAAGGGGCTCATTAAATGTAACAATATGCATATTTTTTTCTTATAAAACAATGTGGAAAATAATTACATATAAGAAACTCCTGTCAATTGTGAAAAAATAATCCCCAGGTCTAAATCCTTTTTACTCATGCTTTTGTGATTTTCTTGTGAAGAAAAGTCACAATTGTGACTTTCTGTCAATTGTGAAAAAAAACTTGCTTCAAATTATACCAAGAAAATGAAAACTTTGATAATTTATAAACAATCACTGAAAGTATAAATGTTTCCTCTATAAGTAGATATATCATCCATGTAAATATATTTTATTTTATTTGAATTTATTTCACCCTTCTTACATAGCATGTATTTTCTTATATGAGCAGCTGCCATCTGTTCAAAGAAAAAAAAATCAGAATGCTCTTTTAACTGTGTAATTTTGAACAATTGGTTACAAAATTGCCTCTGGCACCTTATATCTAAAAAAGAAAAAAAAAGAATTAAAAACATGCTTTAGTTAGTTTAAAATCAGAATGCTTCTATAAATTTATAATGACTCTGTCTTTTAGTCGATGGAGCACTGTTGCAGCTACCACAGCAGTATTTTTGTGGATTTCTGTTCAAAACGTATTTAATAAAGACATTTTATGAGCTGAGTTTTGAGTGTACATTATTGGGATGATTGTGAGCAAAATCATACAAGATCATTAACTATCTGAAATTTCGGTCTAATGGAAGAGACACCAATCAATCAAATCATCACAAAAGTTACAAATACATGTAAAAATGCCATAGCTCTGATGAAGCAGTACGTGCCACTTTGAAAGGGTACGAGAGGAAGAGTTTACCATTTTAAATAGATCAGGGAAATATTTCCTGAAAATATGACTTTTAACTTAACATTGGGAGGAAAAGTACAATTTAACAAAGTTGAAATATATGTGCGAGGGCAGAGTGAACAATAAAACCCTGGCCATGGAGACAACTCAGTGTTTTTGAACAGAAGCAAGTCCCATTGCAGAAAAAGTATTGTGAGGCAAAGAGCTATGGGGGGCCAGACCCTCCATGTCCAGTTAAAGAATTTAATAGCAATAGGAATGCATTGATTTGTGCTTTTAACTTTATTCTTAAGCATATGGAGTAACATAAATAAGAGTTGAACTTTGTAAAAAAAATTCCTGAATGCAGTATAAATAAAATGGTTTGGAAGAGGCCAACGTATTTGGAAGAAATTAAAAGAATATTGCTGAACTCTAGGAATGATGTGACTGTCTCTTAGACTAAGAAGGTAGTTTTGCATTGGCAAGAAATAGACAAGTTTAAATTAAATTTAGGAGAAAAATAATTTGACAGAAGGTGATGATGGTTGGATAATTAAGACTGCAGGAGAGTATGGTAGTATGATTTCTGGCTTGTATAACAGGAAGGAATCAGTTGTCATTTACTAAGATAGGGAATGCCAGAAGATAACCACTTTTGGTTTGATCTTATTGAGCCTAATCTGTCTTTGAGCCAGGCAGTGATTTAAATTATTCAAGTAAAGAGTTATATGTAAGAGCTGTTCTGGTTAGAAGTAAATTTTTTTAAAAGGTAATTTTGGCCGACAATGTATTAATAGAACTTTTTAAAATTGTGTTCATCTCAAGACAATTTAATGCAATCACATCTTAAAATCCACTCTCAATCATGACTTTTATGCAAATAAGTAAAACCTCCTTTATTCTGAAATTAGTAATGAACTTCAATCTACTATGTATAGGCACATTGAAATTTGAAAGACAGTTTAATTGAATCAAAACAAATGGTGGTATCTAAATAGAATATCCCTAAATACTTAGGGATTCAAATATATACCAAAATAAAGTCTATCACCCAAGACAAGGATGTTTGACTGATTTGCTTGATTAGTGAAGACTATGGCTTCAGAAGTACCAAAAGGTATTCTAATTATTCCCAGTGGATTGTTAAATATATTTTTGCTTATACTCTAGATTTCTGGGACTGTGGCAATGATAAAATTTGGAATGTTTCTTAGTTGTCATGATGCAGGAATCATCATGTATGTGAAGCTTATGATAAGAGCTTCAAATGATATCTCTTAACTTAGGCTTCACCATTGCACACATAATCATTTGCTCCTTCAGTGAAAAATATAGAAAGAGAATATTATGTGATAAGCACTGGGCATACTATGAACAAAACTTCTTGCCTTTGAGGCACTTACAATCTACCAAAGTGAGACCACAATAAATTTAGAGTGTTAGAGAGTATTATAGGAGAGGCACAGGTTTGAGGGTCAAGTAGTAACCCACTAAAAAAGGATGGTCAATTCCACTTGCAGTTGAAGGTTAGTTTTAAAAGGTTGAAAAGAAAAGTGCCCTTTCATCAGACAGAATTAAGTTTAAGTACGGTGGATGGCAGAGGTGCATTCTCCTAGAGAGACCCATGTCACATCTTCTCCCCTCTCCTAAATCATTTAAAACTTCCTTTTACTCTCTTGTTCCAAAATAGCTCTTTTTCACCAAGAAAGAGAAGCAATGAGAAGAATGTTTCTATAGGCATTTGCCACCAAATCTATCTGAAATTATGTTCTTTGTCTTTCTTTCTATCTCAATGAACACACTGTTTAGTTTCTTTTCTAAGGCCAAAATATACATGTGTACTTTTTATCCTTTCCCTTTTCAACCATCACTTCATTAACTATCCCCTTTTCCTACTACCCCTACCCATATAGTTACTGTCTATGGAATCATTTGCATCAACATATACACTGCCTTTAATATTTCCAAACTTCAAAAACTCTCTTTAGACTCTAAATACCAATTGATATAAACTTCATTGGCTCCTCACACATAATACATTAGTTGCATTTCAATTTTTTAAACTTCTGATTTCCTTGTCCCTTTCTCCTCTGAGCACACTTCAGTAATGATTCTATTCTTATGATTCCATTGACACAACTCTTGTCAGGATCATTAGTAACCCCAGGATGGCTAACCTAATGGACAGTTCGAAGACCTCATCTTTCTCAACTATAGGCAGCATTTGACAAAAATAGTCATTATCTGATCCAGTCTCTTTCCTGTCCAAATCCAGAAAAGTACTTCCTCAGTAACTTGCACTTTGATGTGTAGGAGACACTTCAAACTTAATGCGGACAAAATGAAACTCTTCGTAATTCTCCCATTAAAACTACACTTTCTGCAGTATACCAATCTCAACGAAAAGACATGTCTACTCTTTTACTTGCTCATATCAAATCTATGGAATCATCCTTAAACCTTTTCCATCATATCTCATATCAAATACATCAACAATACTATTTATTGGTTGTTTCACAATTTTTTTTCCCTTTTCTGACTACTTCTCACCACCTCCATTGCAGCCATTCACGTCTATGACACTGAATTTGATTCTTTAAAAACATGTCACATCATATCACCCAAGTGTGTTCAGAAAAAAATAATCATGGCTAATTATTGTTTTCCTCCAGTAAACAATTATTATATCTTTATGTTCTTCTGTAAAATCATATGGTTCAATTTTATTCAGAGTTTTATGATAAAAATGAATACTTTTGAGTATCTATCATGTGATTGGCATCACATTAAGTAATTTTTATAAAAAATAAAGAAGATGCAATGTCATTGACCAGGGAGAAAAATCACCATGCAATTTCTGCATAGAAAAATAAATGATATGATTGGTGAGCAGAGTTTTAAAATAGAGTTAACAGAAGAATTCAACATGTGCTTTATTCTAGACTCTGCAGATTTAATCATCAGATAAACTAAACTCTTGTATAAAGCACCAGCAATTCAAAGACATTAGTTAAAACAAAATGTATTAAATTCTTTGATTCCTAAGGAGGTTTCCAAGAAATTTAAAAACTCCCTCTATTATTTTGCTTCTTCAAGTGGTACAAATCACAAAAGTCTTTAACCACATTTTTCTAAGAACACACCTTCATCTTTAATTGTGTTGCCATACATGCAGTACTAGAGCCTTTTGTTTAATTCTTATGACTATATTTACCTAAGAACTGAAAAGAGTGCTGTTGAATGCTGACGGGTAGAGCCATCTTTCAGTGCAGATCTAAGATTATGTTGTACCAACTATTTAAATCTATATGTGGTGGGCCATAAAAAGTTAAAAATGTTCTCTTATTCCAGTTCTACTTACCCTTACTCTAATGGCTTCTTTAATCTTGGCAGTATCTATAATTAGGACTTTAGAGTCAGATAACCAGGAGTTTCATAGATAGAGGAGTAATTTTGTTTCCAGAGGGTGTGATTATCCTTTTGGCATTTTTTAAAGAGCATTTTTTAAATTCAAATATAGATTCCTGAAACAAATATATAATGTTCTTACTGTGCAACAAGGAGTAAAACAATGGTGACCCCAAAGTGAAGTTACAAAGCGATCACATTATACAAGGTAGTGTCTGTTTTGCATTGATGTTTGTATTACAAGAAGTAAAGTAAAAGTAGAAGAGAAGAGAGATATAAACGGCAGAAGTAGAATCTTCAAAGAGTAAAATTTTAAAAAGTGAAAAAGAGTATAAAGGATATAGAGAGCTTATAAATTTTCTCAGTCAATACAACAAAGGTTTAATGGAATTAATCATTTTTACACATCGAATTTCAGAGGAAAGCATTGCAGAGAGAGCCCTTTCAAAGCTCACAGAAAGTGGCTGAAGTCAATAAAGGAACAAAAGAACAATTTGAATGAGGATGGATCAGAAAAAAGAAAAAAACTTTCTAAAAAGCCATCCTTAAACCATTTTATAATCTCCCTACTGAATATCTTGACACACAATTGAAAAGCTACACATTTAGTATATTACCATGATATCTTGTAAAAATATGCATTGTGTGTATATATGCATTGTATATACCTGTATTGTATATTGTATATTGGGTTATTGTATATTGTATATACCCATTGTATATTGGGTAAATCATATAATATGATTTGATTGACTTACAACAGAGGCATATGTCAATGGAATCGAGGTAAGATGAGCAAATCACCCTAAACGTTATTATAGTCTTTGTTGTCCAGAGTGGTCATAGAATAAACACTTTGTGATAAAAAAAACAACTTAGTTTCAAGTTGGGAGCTTTTTTATTATTATTATTTTGGCCCTGGTATTGTTGATTAGATAGATTTATGTGTATTTACTCTATTAGTTCTATAAAAATGTAAGTTATTTTTAAACAATTATTTCATGCACACATATTGTCAGGCTATCTCTTGGAAAGACAAATTTAGAGTTTTATTGTAAACTCAATCCAAGTGTTTGGAATTCAATAACTTTTACAGCTTAATTGATATATCACTTAGTTCTAAGAATTCAAAAGAAGAAAATAAAAATTTCAGATGATATTATCAAGAGAAATAATCCAAATTCCTACAATTCCCTTTTTGGGGCTAATTGCCTAAAATGTAGTAATACAAAATTGTTTCTGGGTTTCTGCAAAAAGGATGAATTTAGATGAGATTGGAAATGATGCTATTAAGTTGACCTATGCAGAACTTATGCACACTTTGGGGAAAATTTTTCTTTCAGCTGGATTTCAAGAAATCATTTATCTTCTTAAATGAATACATTAGAAACCTTTACTTCAATAAATAGCCATAAAATTCTGTGAACCTCAAGGGCTCCTGCCTTTGGTCCCCATTATCTTCCACTCTGAAATGTAATGGGCCAATCATTTCACCATGAGCCTCTGATAAACTCACCACATGGGAAAAGAGTAAATTTTTTCCAATCAGATCTACAAAAAATATGACTATAGCTTTTAGTGGTCAGAACAAAGCACATCTCTCTTAGGTGTTGGAAAATAAGCTTGCCCTTGCCATAACCTCTAGGTATTTTTCCTTCCTTCTAGTGTGGTCTCACAGCAGAACTGAAAGCAAGGCAGTTCACAGTCATCCACAGAACCATTCAGCTTGAGAGTTTTAAGACTTGAGATAATTGTGTTTGATGGTTATATGCCTAGAGAGAGAGAAAACTGGATGGACATAATCAATCTTTTTATTTTGAGTATGTCATAACAATTGCTAGCACTAGAGAAATATATCACAAAGCTCTCTTCTGTGGCTTATATGAAATACTAAATTCAATGGCATTTAAATGTAGTCAAATAAAGTTATAGTTGTAAATATTTTTGATGAATCACTGGGTTAAACAATGGGTTACATGTGAGTTTATACCACCAAAATTCAGACTCTATAATATGTCAAAGTAGTGTGGGAAAATTTATTGACTATGTAGGTAATGCTTTCTAAATCTGACCACAGAATGTTTATTCATAGAGCAAGATGCAAGATGGATATTCCATGAAATATATTTTGAGAAATTCTAGTCAGCTACTTCAAAATTTCTACATTTCTTCCAAATTTTCCACTTCTAGAACTCCTCAGCTAACAGTAAATAACACAATCATGAAGTAGAAACTCACTTAATCAGAAGCGAGTTCGGAAGTTCCATCAGAAATTCAGCAAAATTATTTGTATTTGCACCAATTTGTTTCATTTATTCTCTTACTTGAGAAAAATCACCTCCAAGTATGTGCTGCAATCCATTGACTCTTGTCGTCTCAGAATTCTCCTCCATCTCAGTTCTTTCTTGTCTTCAGCTTCTCCAATCCTACTCACTTTTTCTCATTTATTTTTAAACATACTTTTCTCTAAGAGGTTACAATTAAAGTTCTATAGAAAGGCACCATTATATGATTGACACTTCCTCTCAAACTACAGGGTGAGTCCCAAATAGAAATTGTTAAAATTGTTGCCCCAGAAACTCTACCTTAGTCTAGGATCCTTCATTTGGAGATACCTGATCATAATAAAATGATAATATTGTCAAAATGACTTAATAGAGTAATTTTTTTACAGAAATATTCAGGGATGCTCTATCATCAAAATTGTTTTCTTACAAAAGGAAAGAGATGGAAAGTGTTATGTAGAGTGAAAGACTTCAATGAGACCAGTGTAGGATTCTGAGAGGTGTCATTGAAGTTTGGGAGACAGAGTGGTCTGAGGTTTGTCAGAGAATAGCTATTGTTCTGGCTACTGAGTCACCAAAATTTTTCTCCTTATTCCTGGAAGTATATCTAGATTACAGTTTCAAAATTGTCTTACACGTGGCTATGTGTTTGCATTTTGATCACTTTAATATAGAAGAGAATTAGGTGTAATACTTCCAACCTGCCCAAAAAAGTCCTCCATTCAATTATTCAATTATATCTCTCTCCCCCAACCCTCTCTCTTGCCCTCTTGCTAATTATGTCTCTCTATCTCTGTCTCTTTTCTATATCTGTCTCTTTTTTATTTCTCTTCTGCCTATAAGCCAAATGGAAAGGATGATGAAATTATAAAATGGAAGGGCTCAGTTGAACTCTTGAATTGTTGTGTGGAAAATCACCTTCAGTATAACTACACTGAACTGTTGAATGAGCCCCAAATAAATTTTACTTAGCTTTCATTACAACCTTGGGGTTTGAAGGTTATTTTCTCCTTATTTATTAATGGAGGGTAGTTTTGCCTAAGAAATTTGGAGGGAGTAAGTTATACTGATGTAACTCTGAAAGAGCTCTGATGGAGAAAGATTCTGATTGTTCAGGAAGTAAATTCTTAGCCAACAAAGTTTCAAATGTATGTGTGTGTTTGTTTACATTTACAAAATGTGGGCCACACAAAAGAAAGACCTGAGCTATTTTATAGCACTATCTTTTCAGGTGAAAACTTTCTTGTCTCATCTTTCCTTTTTGATTTTTTTGATCCAACCCTGGAAACAGCAGGCATATCAGCTACTAAGTGAGGGAGGAAATGATCAAGAAAATGATAGACTAAACTCCATGGCAAATGACTAACACACGGGTGATTATGGTTTCAGTGGCTAGGAGTATTTGACATTAAAACAAGTTCAGAGTTATGAAGTGTATACTATTTGCTGTTTTTGCTCCCAAGGCATGTTTCTGACTTCAATATTCAGGAGCACCAAGACAGTACCAATAATGCTCACCTTTCAGATTTTTGAGTCTCATTTTATGTAATGCTGAAAATTTATATAAATAGTTCACATAGTACTTAGGATTAAAAGTACCTTTGATATTGAAAAAAATTCACAACCAAGATCTGACTGTAGGACGCATGCACCGCAATTAAACTCTGCCCTTTTTCTAGCCTGGCAAATTTGCTAAATAATCTGTCTACATCAAAATCAGACCTGAATTGATATTTATGCATTAATAAATGCAGCGTATATTATAAGAAAAAAATGCTCTAAAAATTCAGCAGAAAAACTGGTTCATATTCTTATATTTGAATAAATAATGCAGGCTGAGAGATAGCAGATTGAGTAGGATACTATAATAGAATCCTTGGCTGGATTTCCAGATAGAATTTGCTAAGTGTGAGGTAGTTCACCTAAATGGCATGAGAAACCCAAATTTGGTAGATGTTCCTAAATCTAAAATTGCTCATGTTCTATTTTTGTAGGACAGTTAATAGATAAGCTAAGTTCATTTTTTTCTTAGAAATACATGATTTCTCTGTTACTGTTATTTATAGTCTTTCAAATTAGAAGGCTTGATCTGAATTATTTCATAATCATTTAGGAAGGGTAAAGTTATGTTAAAGTTAGTCTGTAACAGAAAGATACAACAATAATTTAGTTACTTAAAAAAGAGACATTTGCTTCTCTTTCATGTACTAATTCAAGGTCAGTGATATAATTCACTGATAGTTTGTTGTATATGGCCTCCAGCTTCATAGTTCTGGTTGGCATTTGAGGCCTGTTTATCTTCCCATCGTAAACTATTATAATATATTTAACTTATTCACTATTTCTAGCTTTAAACTCTATCATTTAATCCATTTTTAAGGAAGCAGATTTGAGGAAATGACTAAAATTGGCCGTTTAGAAGCTAGACTAGCTCTCTAATAAAATATTTATGGATTATTACATAGCGATTACGTCTGTAGAATTTGGAGGCAGACTACCTGGGGGAAATAACTAGCTTTGTTATTTATTAACTGTGAAAATTTAAGCAAATTATTTAATTTCTCTGTGCCTGTTTACTCATCTCAAAAATATATGTAATAATAACATTAACCTCATTGGATTAAATCAATTAATAGATTTAAGGAACATAGAATAGTAGCAAAGGCACAGAAAATGCTCAATAAGTAGTATTGAATATTATCTGCTATGATAATAAGCACCTTTAAATAAGGAATGAAGTAGGATGTTATTTTCTCTCTCTCTCTCTTTTTTTCCCCCTTTTTATTTCCAGTGCCCAAAATGCCTGGCATATATTAGTCACTGAAATATTTGTTGAGTTAATGAAATTTAAGGTATTCCATCAAAATATTCTTTCCTTATACATTTTTGTTAATACAAAGTACTCAATATGTGAATTATGATTTAATGTAATTGATATAGCACAATGTTTGTGAACTAACATATTGGGATGAATTTGTATAAATTTGAATGCTGGATCTGCCACTCCATAAGGTTTATTTAACCTTTCTGAGCCTCACTTATCTGATCAATAAGATAGAATTAACAAAAGTAAACCCTTTACCTTTAATTTGTACAATCAGGTCAGATGATATACCTAAAGTGCTTAGCATGATGCTTAGAAAAATGAAAAATATTATAGGTACTTTTATTATTACTATTACTATTGTTATTTACCATCTAAATAATCATTACAAGTGTAGGGTTGCTCTATGCTGTAATTACATTAACATTCACTAGGCCTACTTTATACCCTTGCTGTTTGTCTTTCATTAGCTTTTAAAATGCTTGTTTCCTCAGTAGATATGTTTCATACCATTTTATATTCCATCTGCTCTCACTGGTATATGACTGCAATGAATGCCAACTGGTGATTCATTCTAGTGATTTAGAGAAAGTGTTCTTTAGACATAAAGTCAAGTAAACCATTCTCTCCATGATCAATTACTCATGTCTTTTTTTCTAAAAACAGATATTAACAGGGTTGCCACACAGTAACCTCTCAGAGGCATGGTATCCTGCAAATATCTTCTTCATTTAAATGAGTTATTTTTGCCATTGTGTCCCAGAATAGCAATACTTCTTTCAGGCGTTGGTTCACTGATCCTGTAAGCACAGTTGCTAAGAAAGGTCTTCACAGATTCTTTTCCACTTATTGTACTTTCGTTAATTCTCTCACTGTCAAAGGACAAGCCAGTGATCTTTGACTTTATTATGATTATTCAATGATTCTTTGTAGTGGAGACAATTCCTTTGGAAAGATTTCTGTCTAATTTTCTCTCCTCGGCATCATTTTCAACACCCTCTAACTTTCATGAGGTAATTCTAATCTCTTCTACTCTTATTAAGTAAGGATTACTTATCCCAAATATTTATTATTCAGATACTCAAAAAATATGCATTAACTGATTCTGGAGTGTAGGCACCTGCTAAGGGCTAAGCATAAGTGAATAAGTAGTATTCAGTCTCTGTTCTCCTGGAGCTAACACACTGGTAACAGAGATTGCTAAATTTGAATACAAAGGAAAAATCTAGCTGATGCTTTTAAAGCAAGTGTTAGAGGAATCCAATGTATTAAATTCTGATAAATGAAAGAAAATGTATACATCTCACCGAGGACGTTAATTGGGCTGACTCTTGAACTTCCTGAATGTCTTTTACTTAATTGTCAGTCACTGTAATTTAAAAGACAGTCCATTACCAAGAAACAGGAATCATTTATTTTAAACATTTAAGCTTTTTCCGTCTCATATTTTCTACAGAAAGAGTGCCAAGATGAATGAAGTACAAAACCCCACTAAATCATTTAAAAATCACATTTCATCAGATTTTATTAACTCTCAGATTTTAGGAAGCCAATAATCATTATATTTCTGAAAGTTTATTAACAGTAAGAAGTTATTGCCATTAATGATAAGGTCTGAAATTCCTAAAATGATACTTTTTTGTTTTCAATATTGTATTTTTTTAGACTCTGGAATAATTGTATAATTATAGTAGTTTGACCTTCAGAATGTTTTATAATAGTAGACTTTTATACACGTAGGCTAATTGCTTTTACATATTTTTGATTACTCAAAATGTTACTGCTATTAGTACAGAAGTTTATAATTCCATCTCAGACATTTAGAATCGGGAATGAATTAAATTTCTGAATTTCTTATGAAAATTGAAAGTGTAAAATTTATACAGATTGAGTATTTTGGTAATATTGTCCTTCAAAAATAAATTGAAATCATTTTCTCTTGAGATTATCTTTTGGTTTATAACTTACATGTTCATTTTTTTGAGGTCTTTACAGCGAATCACAGTTCTATAATATCATATTTAGGTTGTTTTCCCGTCTACCTTGAGTTAGAAGAATGCTTACCAGGATTAGATCTTTTGGAAACATTTGACACAGTTTTTCAGCTTGTTCAAAATCCCCTGGAAATATAGAATCCACATCATTAGGTCAATTGAGTGATCTGCTGACTAAATAGTTATTAGCCAAACATTAAACAAGTTTTAGTACAGAGCACTATGTTAGACTTTGCTTCTGAGTTTTAGGGGAGAATTCTTTTAGATTCTCCAGGGTAGAAGGAACATAGGAATCTCTTCCTCTTTCCTCTCTGAATGAGCCTGTGCCCAAGGGTTGCTCCTGGCTGAGTCTGTTCAATGTTTGTGCAGAAAATAGGGAGGGAGTGCAGCCATCTCTTTCTGGTTCCTTTTGAAACCTGCTTTAATTTACGCCCATGAATTTCAGTGATGCTTCTTACTGCTAGGTTTTTTTTAGATCTCTTAGGTTTTATTCAACGGTAATAATTCTACAGAACCTTTTGAAAACGATGCAAAGAAGTGAACCAAATCATGCCTTCTGGATCCAGAGTGTCTCTTGTTTGCACTCTAAATCTTTTTCCTATTAGCTGTGTGGGCAAAGTAACTTAACTCTCTGTGCTTCTATTTTTGCAGTTGTGGAATAGGGGTAATAATAATACCAACCTTATGGTGTTTTCAAGAGGCATAAACGTATACAGAGACAAATAATACCTACGACAATACCTGGCACCTGAGATCGCTCAGTTAACTTTGTACGTGCGTCGTGTTATGGAGTTGGATAGGACTTACACTGAGATCTCGTAAGAGACAGTCCTGCTGGCTCTTTTCTTTTTGCCTCTTCAAGTCAATTTTCCATGTTCTTTTGTTCTGCTTTGTGTTGATCTGCTCCATACTGCAGGAGGCTAAAATTTATAGACTGCATCACTGGAATTTCTTATCTTTCAGTTCCCGATGGGGTTTAGCCAATGGAAACACCAGACATAGATAAGTGGACACAGGGAGAGAGGTGTCAATATATTGTTGTCTCTCTCTCCTTGCCAAGGGTGTGGTATTACAGTGATTTCTCTACTATAGATCTTGACTAGGGGCTTTATTCCAAACCATGTTCTTGTCACGCTGCTTCTCTCCTTATTTTTTCTTGACTGTGAGTGGAAAATCTTCTCGTTGTCATTGGTCACTAAGTGTTTCACTCTCCCTTGTTGGTTCTTTCAACTCTGTCCACTCTTCTGTATATAATCCCTTTCTTCAGTTAAACATATGGGACATGTTGAATATTATATCTTTCTTTTTAAAGAATTAAATATAAGATGAGGACAAAAATGTGTCATAAAGCATTTCTTTGAGACTCACTAGAGGACCCCTGAAAAGTCTCCGCTCTCCAATCCCATAGTATATACTTTCATCTATTTGCATATGCTTAAGATTATAGAGAAACAGAGGGGTAGTCATGAAATGTAAGATATAGAAATATCTTATTCATGGAAAATTTGTGTTTTGATTCCCCTCTTTGCTGTGCAGGGGAGGAAATTATTCTTCTGCTATCTCTTGCTATATAACAAGTCACTCCCAAACTTACTGGCATAAAACTAAACCATTTCCTTTGGCTCATCATTCCATGCGTTGGCTATTTGACCTAGGCTCTGGTGGGCGGTCCTTCTCATATTGGCTTAGATATTATTTTCTGAGTTTAATCACAGTTCTGGAGCATTAGCTGGAATAGCTAAGTGTCTTTCTTCACATAAGTATGATTTCTTACCATTCAGGAGGCTAGTCAGGCTTTATAAGGTGGTAAAGGAATGTTTCTTGGGACAAGGGAAGAAAATGCAGGTGCTCTTCAGGTATGGGTCCAGGACTTTCACAAATCACTCCTTCCATGCCCATTGAATTAAAGCCAGCCAGTCCAGATTGACAGTATGGAGTAATAAATTACAATCCTTGATGGGAAGAGTTATAGAGAATTCATGTCCATTTTTTCAATCTACCATAGTCCTAACTCCCAATGTCAGGTGAAAGATTGCTCCAAAAGAATCAAATATCATTAACAAAACAAATAAGAGATTTCTTTTTTAAAAAATCAATTAAACTTCATTTCTCTCCTTGCCTAGATGTGGGCTAAGCTCCTGAGTAAGTGACTTGCACTGCTACTGTCATCAGAACAGAACAAGTGTAATGAGAATTTTTTTTTTTTTTGACAAATTCAACATGTGTTTTCTATGGAAACGATTCCAGAGGCTGTTTTCACTATGGTTTAGGTATTTAAAGCTTTGATACTTACTGAAATAGCCCACCTAGTTGGGTAAGAACAAAGTATGGAATTACAGTATGTTTGTGGAAAAAATATAGATTCTTCTCCAAAATCCCTCGGTCCTGCCTCACTCTCTACATTCTTCCTGATTCCTAGAGGCCAAAAAAGAATATCCTTAGAAATTCTGTAGTATTTGCAGTTTGATGTAAGGAATCACAGAAGCATAGAGAATTTACCTGGAGTAAAGAGACTAATGATCTCTAAAATATGAGAGAACTTTCATTTCTGAATATAGAGACGGTTGGTTAAGTCAGTTACCTAGTGCCTCAAGAAGATGATGTTTTCATAGGCACTGTATTGTTAGACTTTGCATTCATAAAGTACATTTCTCTAGAAAGATGATGGATGCTGTAAGAGCACATGAGAACTTTTATATGAGCATATTATTTCTCAAATTATTGTCATCTTGGTTCTCCATGGATTAGAATTTAACTCATTTCTATAGATGATTCTCCTCTATTTGGGATCTAATTTTAAATTAAATTTTTATGAAGTAGTCTCCTTTATCTCATGAATTAAAAAGAAATCGGATGAACTTGCTCCTTTTTCTTTTAGAACAGCCTTCTACTTCTATAGTACCTAAAAATACAACTACCCTATGAGATTTTTTTAGCTTGGGCTTTCCTTTTTGATCACTTGTATTTATTTACTCCTTTTCCTTTTGAATCCTACAGAGAAATCTGTAAAAAGAGATTTTTCCATAAAAGACGAGCAGCATTTCCACTAAATCTTAAATTTCCTTACTTAATCCAAATTCACAATTATTTTTGCTGCCTATGCAGAAATTTAGCAAAAATAGATCCCTAACATAGTTAAGTACACATTTGTTTTTCTTCTGAAATACTATTTTACTTACTGGCTTCTGTTGCCTGGTGGCATGCATATTTATTCTTAAATGGAAGATGAATATAGTATTTAGAGAATAAATAGAACATGTTTTTTAACTACTGAAAATAAAAGCAAATCATGCTAATTAATTAATTTATCATGTATGAGCTAGCAGCAAGCAGTTTAGTTCTATTAGTTTCAACTGAATTAGAGCAGATTTTTAAATAGAAATTCTTATAAATTCAGATCACTCTTACATTTAACATATATTTAACTTTAAATATCTTTTAACATTGTTTCTAAATTATTTTTTATTCAGTGAGCAAAAAACTAATAGCTATTGCATTGAAGTTTTAATGAATAAAAGTTGAGAATATTTAATAAAAATTTCATGATAAGTATGAGAGTAGGTTAATAATGAAAAAATGCAGAACGCGATTTTTCATCATAGCTGGAAGGTTAAGGAATTAATTTTACAGACCATGAAATGGAAATAACTTCCCCACTATTTTATTAACCAATGCTTAGATCACTATAATCAACTTTCTTATTCAGAGCATATCTCTTCTCGTATTTAGTGGTGCTATATTGGCATTTCCATCAGTTCATTAGGTTAATAAAATTCAATAAATAATATTCAAGTAAGAACTAGATCATATTACTTGATGATTTCTTGATAAGATGGCTTATTTCATTAAGCAAATACATCAACAATTCTGAAACTGAAGCAAGTATGATTTTGTTAAGTACATTTTTTACAAGTTACATAGTTTATTAGCATGCTGCCATCAATATAGGAAATGACCATTCATTAGAAAAATAAGGGGAATATTTAGAATACTGTAAGCTTTGCAAATAGAACTTTCCCAATGAATAATGAATTATGATTCAAAGAACTTTTTTCATAAAAATTAAAATCTCTGTTTTCAAATACTTCAAATAACATATATATGAACCACACTTCACACCTTCAAAATATATTGTTATATAGACATAAACAGTGACTAGGTGTCAATATATGAATTTCTTTTTAGCACAATGTTATACTAGTTTTACCCTTGGTAATGTACAGAGCTTCCTATTGTTGAAAAGTTGTCTCAGGCCTCTAGTAAATCTTTGCATTTTGACAAATTTAAAATCATGCTAAAGAAATGGGTAGATACATGCGTGGGGCAGAGGGAAGGACGGACAAAATGCTTCTCTGGTTCACCCTTGAGATTTGATTTAATGGGATACAACTGGCAAAAACAAAGCAAAACAAACAAAGAAACATAACATTTTATTCAGATGACAGAGAAAAATGTGATGGGGTCAGTGTCACTATTGCCCATTTCTCTATTCTCTCATTCCCCCAGAAAGAATATTTTCTATGATTCTAGGTGGTTCTCTTTATGATGAATGTAGCTAATGACAGGGGTGATGTTCAACATTCTTTCTTCAAATTAGATTTAACAACTGCTAACCCCATCTTCATTTGATTGCACCACAGATTAATTCAAAAGTGATCTTTCAAAGTCTCAAAGCAAGAAATGAAAGGTGTATGGTCTCACTGCTAACCTTAAATCTATTAATATCTTGATCATAGTGCTTCCTACCTGTCTTCAAGGTGTGAATACAAATTCATCAATTATTGCTTGTTTTTGTAGAAGACTAGAACTCAAATGTGTTTTAGCTTTTAAGGAAAAGTGGACTTATATTTAACCCTACACACACTCCAAATGGCTTATTTTACAAAACGAATAATATACAAAATTCTGTGAAAATTTCCTCATCACAAGTTAATTTCTCTATCTAGGGAGAAATAACCCTCGTTGCACAGCATTTGAGTTTTACTGTTGTAATATTTTATTTGGACGTTGTTTTAACACTTAACAATGCTTATGTAATTAGTGAAATGTATTTGTTAACCTACTGGATGATTTCTCTAAAGCACAGATTATTATATATGCTGTTTGATAATGGTGAACCTTTCAGTGAAAGTCCCCACTATTCCATGCCGACTATCTTTGATGTTCAGTCATTCAGAAATGATAATGAAGTGCTCACTTAGTTCCTGGCTCAATATAAGTACACAATAAATCTTTGTTGTGTGTACTATACTGAACTACTTGCTTTATACTACAGTACAGATCACTGTTTTAATATATTACAGTTTTAAGTTAGATATGGTTATTCATTTTTTGATTTTATTATGATTATTTATTTCAAAATATTACAGGAGAAAAAATGTTTTTGGTTATATGTATGGATTTTATTATGCTTGAGTCAGGGCCGTAAGTGTGTCCATCACCCAGATATTGTTCATTGTACCTGTTAGGTAGGTTTTCTCCCATCCCCTCCTCCCTCCTCCTTGATTTCCACTTGGTTTTACTTCCCTCTGTGCACATGTGTGCTCATTGGTTAGTTCCAGCTTAATAGTGATTGCAGGTGCTTTTTGTTTTTCCATTCTTTGGATACTTTACTTAGGATAATTGTCTACAGTTGCATCTAAATTGTTTCAAAAGGCATTAAGTTATCCTTCTTCATGGTGGAGTAGTATTCCACAGTATACATAAATCACATTTTGTAAATCCATTCATGAATTGATGGACACTTGGGTTGATTCAACATCTTTGCAATTGTGAGTTGTGCTGCAATAAACATATGAGTGCAAGTGTATTTTTGATAAAATGCATTCCTTTTCTTTGGATAGATACCCAGTAGTGGGATTGCTAGATCAAATTGTAGGTCTACTTTTAGTTCCTTGAGGAATCTCCATACTGTTTTCTACAGTGGCTATACTAATCTGCAGTCCCAACAACAGTGTATAAGTGTTCCTTTCTCTCTGCACCCACACCAGCATTTATTGTTTTTGCACTTTTTAATAAAAGCCATTCTAAATGGGGTAAGATGGTGTCTCATTGTGGTCTTAATTTGCATTGACCTTATGATTAGTGATGTTGAGCATTTTTTCATGTTTATTGGCTGTCTATCTTCTTTTGAGAAGCTTCTGTTCATGTCTTTGGCCCACTTTTTAATGGGGTGGTTTGTTTTTTCCTTGCTGATGTGCTTGAGTTCTTTGTAGATTCTTGTTATTAGCCCTTTATCAGATGTATAGCTTGCAAATATTTCTTCCCATTCTGTAGCTATACATAAGCTTTTTAATTTAATCAAGCACCATTTATTTATTTTTATTGTTGCTGTGATTGCCATTGGGGTCTTCTTCATAAATTCTTTGCCTTAGCTGATACCTAGAAGAGTTTTTCCAAATTTTCTTCTAGCATTCTTATGGTTTCATGCCTTGCAGTAAAGTCTTTTATCCATTTTGAATTATTTTTTGTGAGTGGTGAGAGATACGGATCCTGTTTCATTCTTCTACATGTGGCTATCCAATTTTCCCTGTACCACTTATTGAATAGGGCTTCTTTTCCACAGTGTATTTTCTTGTCTGCTTTGTGAAAGATCAGTTGGCTGTTTGTGGATGGTTTTCTGTCTAGATTCTCTGTTTTATTCCATTGCTCTATGTGTCTATTTTTGTTCCAATACCTTTTTTCTTAGACAATCTGCTAGCTGGTGTGTCTGGTCAGCCTTCTTGCAATCAGAATCTGTTATTTGATTTTAGATGGCTTAAAATGCAGGTATTGTCTTGATGCAGAACTTGTTTTGTAATTTCAGATCCTTTAATTTATAAGAAAAATGTGCTGCACTTTTTGTTTTTTCAAAACCTCAAACTCCTAGTGGATCTTTATTATTATTTTTCATTCTCAGCAAATTGAATATGATTGATATTATCTGAGACAAATATTTAGTTTACAATTCCCAGCTCAATGCCACCACCCTCTCAGTTTCATAAATTATGATGATCTAATTTAGTATACTGGTTAAAAGGAAAGCCTACTGAGTCAGATTGTCTGGATTTAAAACTTTGCTTCATATTTTACTAATTCGGTAAATTAGTGATTAGTAATTTTGGTAAATTTGGTAATTAGTAAAACCTGAAACAGATTTCAGGTCCCTGTTATATAAATAACGATAAGAATTATGCCTAAATGAAACACCTACGGGCACATATAGAACTAACAGTTATCGGGCGTCCGGCAGGTGGGAGGTACCAGGAGAGGATGGGCATATACAAATGTAAGGGGTGTGGTGTGCACTCTCTGGGGGATGGACACGCTTGAAGCTCTGACTCAGGTGAGGCACAGGCAATATACATAACCTAAACATTTGTACCCCCATAATATGCTGAAATAAAAAGGAAAGAATTATATGAGTAACCTTTGTAAAATAATCAGTACAATGTCTAGCACATACAAATATTCAGTGAATGTTAGTTTGGCTTCACCCTGTAATGCATGCTGTTATTCTCCTCTTCTATTTACCAAACTCCTTAGTCCTTTAATAACCAAATATACATCACACTATAATTAAAATCGTGGACATATTCTAGTCTAATATGTCATATTTAACAAATAAAATGAAATTTTCAGTAATTTCGTTATTAAGAGAATCATTAAGAAATATTGTCTGCAAAGTACTATAAAGAGGGGGATAAAAAGATGATAATATTTATTTTTAAACCTTTATAAATGTTCCATTTATACTAATTATTTTGGCTTAATCAAATTACTATTTTTAGATATTGAAAACTTGGCAATAATCTACGTGTTACAGTCACCTGCAGAAACAGATGTACCGCCACCCAGTTTGGTTTGGATGTTGAGACTGATGACTACATGCTCACACCAAGAATGCATGACATGTTAATCATTTACATAACTGAGGTCTCTGGGAAGAACAAGGCAGGCCTCTCAAGCATGTCCACACTGTCTAGAGAGAAAGGAAAGGAGAACTACCTGGGTTTTTATTAGTATTAGAGGGTGAGCTGTTGATAGCTTACTTCTTTGGGCAGGACTTGTTAGGTTTCTTCTCTGCACCTAAGGAGGGAACACCTGGACTTTCCCAATTTAAGTGGGAATCAAGGGGAAGAGGGTGAGGTGTGGCTTAAAAGCTATGAGCAGTCACCATCAAAAAATGGATTCAGACTCCTTGTAACACTGTGATGTTAAATTTTAGTGGAAAAATTGACTGAGTTTAATCTACTAGAAACAGTCTTTTGTAATGTTTCATTCAAAGATGTCTTTGATTAGTTTTTACTGAATATAGTAATCCTCATTCAACTATTTTTAAACAATATAACAATTGTGCAACAAAAAAAAGTGAAGCCACTTATCCTTTGTTAATCTTTATATTATTTCTAAACCCTTGAATTACATGCCACTTTATATTTTAGTAACTTGTATTCATGTTTTATCTATTGAATTGCATTCTAAAATCTTAGGAAAAAAATGGATTGGGACCATTGTGTTATTTATTTTTATTTCTTATATAGCTTTACATAACGCTAGTATTTAATAAGTATTAACAAAATTAATAAGTTAATTAATTATTCACTTATATAAGACCCTAATAATGAGATTTCTCTTTTTTTGACATAGCATTCTGAAGAAAATAAATTATTTTGAAGCATTAAAATTACTTTTGATTAAAATCATTACTTTCTTCAGTATACTTATCTGATATTTAATAGAAAAAGGCACTAATATATTTTCTATGAAAAACTGCATTTTAGAACTAACATATCATACAATTGAGCCATTCTTAGAAACTTAATATTAAAAAGTCAAAATTATAAATTTGACATGCTCTAATAATAACTCTTAATTCAAATAAACATACCAGAAGTATACACTTGACTTGGATTTAGTTGTTATATAACACTGTTCTAGTTTATGTTGTAATTGATTATAAAATATATGTGAACATACTGAATTTTCAATTATATGAAAGGTATTAATGAATCTTCTAAAATACTATATACTGAAAAGTAGTATTGAATGAATATGATGAAGACAAATAGAAAAAAAACCACATCTTAATATTTATATTCCTCTCAAGAATATAATCATGTAAAATATATTTTCTTATAATTATATACATATGAGATTATTATTTATTAGTATAAATAAAGATTGCATACTGAATTTACAATAATTAAAAATAAAAAATAAGATATTTATTCATAACATTAACAACATTTTAAAAATTCTTTCTAAAGTTATATAGTTGGAGTTACAAAGTCAAATGCCTAATGCCTAGGGGAGCAGGCAGATAACAGAAATTAATGAAACCATTGCATAAATGTCCATAAGAGAGATTTCTTGTGACCAAGAACCAAAAGTATATCCTCCATACCAGTGAAACTTCAGAGTACCTAATACAGCCAGAGCAAAAAGATCAATTAATTATCAAAGAATATTTTTTAGTTTAAAATATATATAATGTATCTATAATATTAGACAAAGATAAGCAATAACAACATTTGGGCGAGATGTAGTCCAACTTATATTTGATGGAGGGAAGAATAAGGAACACAAACAGAAAGTGCTTGATATTGGATAGGGGCCTAGGACTCCACCTCTGAAGAAGAGATGAAGAAACTTCGCAGGTTGATGGTGGAAGAAGGTGCCAGGTGAGAATGTAACACCATGCACAGAGGGCAACTAGTCTGGCCAGACTGGAAAAATCAGCAGATTGAAAGAGAGATTTCTTCAAAAATATGAAATTGATTCTATCCTTTTTTGTGTCTGAACCTCTAGAGAGAAACTTTAGACAACTGACATAGAGTCTGGAGTGGAATTAATAATGACACATAGAAAACCAAACAAAAATAGCAGAGAAACCATAAACCATAGCACTATAATTTTTGTTACAAAGAAATTAAATACCACAAAGAGATAAGCCTCTTATTTGTGAAATATATATGTATTATTGAAAAATTATTACTCTCAAATATACTTATCTGTTTAGAAATAATATAAATATAAAAATTTCTAAAAGAAAACAATTACAGACTTCAGCTGGCAGTTTATAAAATGACCTAGGTGGAACATAAATATAAAGAAAAAATGCTTAACCTCACAGGTAGGTTTTACAAAAAACCCAGAAAGAATTATTTATAGGTAAAATATCTCAACTTTTAAATGCTAGCAAAAATATGGTGAATTACTATAGTTTTTACTACTATATGAGCTAACAATATTCTATCATAAAAAAAAAATAAAAAGACTGCAGGTTAGATGAAGGTCAATGTCTCCAGGTTGCTATTTTGACCATACAGATTTGAATAGCTGATATTTCTATGTCATAGAAACAATCATCAAATAAATAATATTTATTCTTTAAAAACTCATGCATTTTTACTGAAATTTAGAAAGCAATTAAACATACTTAAGTAAGTAAACGTTTTCTTAGAGTTGACAGTTTATCAGAAGTCATATTCCATCACACAAGTACAAGGGCTTAGTGGACTAAGAACTGTCCAACGATTGGACTATGTAAAGGCAATCACAACTGCAGGAAAGAAGGCTATTTATTTTATTCCTTTTTTGTGTGGGCTTATGTTTTGATTCTGACACTTATAATTGATGGGTCTGAAATCTAGTAAAATTCCATTACCATTTTCTTTTGCAAACTAAAATCTTTAAATAAAATTTTACTTGTGTTATTCTTTTATTTAACTGGAAAAATTTTTCATGTTTTTATGTAACTTTGAAAAGATCTTTTCAAATAATGACTTAATTATGATCAACAAGAATTCAGCAAACAATCCTTAGATTTAACAGTGTAGGCTGTAATTAATATCATGAAGGTGAGTACATTGTTACAAATTGAGTATAATTGTCCCTAATTTGTTCACATTTGTTTTATTTTTAATCTCCTATGTATTCATAATATTTTACCAAATTAAGAAAATTATCATATATAAATATTAAGCATGCTATTCATTCATTTAGCAAATATTTGTTGCATGCCAACAAGATATGAAGCACCAAGCTAGGTACATGGGATAACTGGATGAATAAAACAGATGAAAATTTTTGCTTAGCGGGCCCAAGTATTCTATTAATAATAGAAATAGACAGCAAAAAGTTAAATGATAAACACATTATAGATTATGTTCAATGGCAATGTTTGCTGTGGAAAATATTCATTTTTTAAATGTGGAAAGCAGAGATGGGTTTGGTGGGTTGCACAATTAAATAGATGGTCCCACCTAGTACTTATTAGGAAAGTGGCATTTGTAGCAGGACTCAAAGGTAGACTCTTTGTGGATATCTGGGGAAAGATTGTTCCAAGCAAAGTGATCAGTCAGTCCAATGAGAAAATGCTTAACAGTTTTGAGGAAAAACAAGGAATCCAGAATAATTAAATTGAAATCAATTAAGGAAATAGAGAATGGGCTCAAAGAGATACGGGAACCTGATCTGATAGGTCCTTAGAAGCCTGATTCTGATAGGTCTTGTGAGGGACTGACTCTCACTGAACAGTTGGTAAGTTTCAAACAGAGAAATGAGATGCTCAGATTTACCTAATTAAATTAAGAAACATTCCGACTTTGTATTTTGAGTTAAAAATAGATAAAATAATGGCCAGCAAACATATTAAAGAGTGTTCAACATCCCTAATCACCAGGGAAATGCAAATCAAAACCACAATGAGATATCACTTGTCTCCAGTGAGAATGGCCTTTATCAAAATGTCCCAAAATAACAAATACTGGTATTGATGTGAAAAGATAGAACACTCTTACACCGCTGGTGGGACTGCAAATTGGTACAACCCTTGTGAAAAGTAATTTGGAGATATCTCAAAGAACTAAAAATAGAACTACCATTTGATCCAACAAACCCACTACAAGGTATCTACCCAAAGGAAAAAAGACATTCTATGGACACGCTTGAAGCTCTGACTGTGGGGGAGGAAGGGGGGTGAAAGGCAACATACGTGACCTAAACATTTGTACCCCCATAATATGCTGAAATAAAAAAAAAGTGTTTTAGAATTATAATACCAATATTGCTGCTAACAATAAACCATAATAAATAGTTCAAAAAATAGATAAAAGACATTCTATAATAAAGACATCTGCATTAGAATGTTTATAGCAGCACAATTCACAACTGCAAAGATGTGGAAACAACCCAAGCACCCATCAATACATGAATACATTAATAAAATATGGTATATATATATCATGGAATACTTCTCAACTACAAAAAACAATGGCGATCTAGCACCTCTTGTATTATCCTGTATAGAGCTGGGGCCCATCCTTCGAAGTAAACTACCACAAGAATGGAAAAACAAACACCACATGTACTCACCATCAAATTGATACTAACTGATCAACACTAAGGTGCTCACATGGAAGTAATATTCATCGGGTGCCGGGCGGGAGGGAGGGGGTGGGGGGTGGGTCAACTCACAACTAACGATGCAGAGTGCACTGTATAGAAGAAGGGCACAGTTGTAGCTCTGACTTGGGAGAGGCAAAGGCATTATATGTAACCAAAATGTTTATACTTCCATAATATTCTGAAAATAATGAAACAATAGATGCTAAAAGCAGAGGGTAGTGAGAACAAGCACTTAGAAGCACATTGCAATATTCTAGGTAAGAGTATTAGACCAGGATTGTAGCAGGAGATTTCATGAAAAGTCATTGTGTATCAGTTAAATTTTGAATATATAGTAAGTAAAATTTTCTAAAATATTAATTATGGAGGATAACAGAATGAAAAGAATGAAGGACTACTGCAAGGTTTATGACCTGGGCAATTAGAAGGATAGAGTGGGCATTAATTGAGATGGGGCAAGCTGAGAAAAGATGTATAAGGGAAAATTAGAACTTAGAATTTGGACGTTATTTTTGAAATGTCTATTTGACTAGAAATTTAGAATAGGTAGTCGGACACATGTATGGGTTATTAGAAAGACTTGAAGATGAGAGGTATAAATTTGAGAATATTCAATCTATGTCTTAGATAAAGGTATAGATGATATAGATGTAGACAGTTCAGCAACTATGAGGATGGGAAAGATCACCAAGGACCAGAATTTAAATAGAAAAAGAAAATGAGTAGGGCCTGGACTACTCCAAAATATAAATTTAGAAAAGAAAATGAACCAGTAAAGGAGGCTGAGTAATGTAAAAGAATAACCAAAATAATGAAGACTACTGGAAGCCAACTGTGGTACTTATGCCAAGGTGAAATGAATGATTGACATCAACCACTAGCTAAGGTGAGATGTTGTTGCTTTTTTTTTTCTTGTTTGTTTGCTTGCTATTATTGTTAACTTTTTTTTTTCTCTTTACTAAATTTGATATTTAAGTCATTGGAATCTAGTCAATATGCCTGTGAGCAGAATTGAATGCAATAATATCCAGGCTGTGTATTAAAATTCATATAATGTAGCTAGGTTATTCACACTGAAAGAAATTCAGATACAAATTTAGACATAGATTGTTCTGAAAATTATTGAAATTTCTAAATAAAACAATAAAATTGTTTTAATTATATTTGAGATAATTGTTACTCAACTGATTTTAATTTAATTCTATCTTAATTTTAAATAATCAAAGGTAATTTATTTTATTTGGAAAATAAATACATGTTAAGAATAAAGTATTTCCAAATTTTACCAACCTCACAGTTCATGAAAATCTAGTGATGGAACCTAATATTACTGAGTATTTTGTGTGCATTTAGTGAAATAAAATTATCCAAACCAACTATGATAAATATTATTATGTCTTTTTTCTAAGGAAATTCAATGATTTCTTTAGTTTGCCAGTAAGGGAATAATAAAATCTGATGCATCTGGCTCCTAAATGTATTTTTCCCAGTATAGAAGTTTCATAGATTATTGGAAAATTGTAGGAAGTAGTAATATTACACAGGTCGGGTAATTTCCTTGATTAAATTAGACTCTCTGACTTGTAATGTAAAGCAGGTTTATAAAAACAATCATATACTTGATAAATATGAAATCTGTTAGCTCTGTCCTTCTCCTAAAGGCTCCAGTATATCAGCCAAAAGGGAGAACTTTGAAACTAACTTCATTATTTAATTGCCAAAAAATGGTAGTCAAATAGCATTTCTTAATCAAGTTTAAACATTTAATATGTCTTATTCTATCTAGTATCAATATGACACTCTCATAACAATCATAGTCTACAACTTGTAGGTAGCTTGGTTTGTTGTAGTACTTTCAGTATTTCAAGTATGCTAAGCCCAAACAAGCTATGCCACCACAAATTTCCCCATCTCTTGCTCTACATAATTTCTTTTTTAAACAGCCACTACATGCGATATAGGTCTCCTTAGAATTAGTTTCCATATTGTTACTTATTTTTCTAGTGATTATAGAATGAAGTGACTATGAGAGGTCTTACCAGATGCCTCATTCATTTTCCGATGACCTCAATTCACTCTATACATTGTCCTCAAGTATTAGTATTTGTCTGATCTACACTAGAAGAGCTCTAGCAATGGGGACACTAATTACTTTCTAAAATAAAACTAGAACTTTCTAATCTGAAACTAAAACTAAAAACTTTGTTTCATGGGCTATTCCAAGTGGCAGGAAAAATTCAAATAATTCTTAATTGTCCAGTATGTTTTTTGCCTTTGTGTAAAATTCAGTCTTTAATATGTGCTATCTATTGGTGATAAAGTTATTCAGTTAGGCTTAGTCTTCAAAAATTTTACAACATAATAACATATAAGTACCTATTTATAATTTTATATGTGTTATTTAACACATTAATTGCCATGTCAGTTGTTTGGAGCCGTAGGCTCATGAAGCATATGTAACTCACACGTATTTTTACCTTGGGAGCCGAGTAAACTATTTTTCAGGTTGCATATAACTCACACAGAGAAAACAATAAAAATAACAAATTTTTCATTAAATTAGAAAGATTTGGTTTTGAAGTTTTTATTCTATTTTTGTAATAAAACACCGTGGCCCCAAGGGAAAAAAAAAAGTTTTTTTTTTTTTTTTCTCCTAGTGTGGCAGTCCATGTGTTAAAATGTCATGGTAACAGACTAATCAGTGTTAAATTTCTTCTACATGAATTACACCTAGGATTCACATGAGCATGGCATTTTCTCTTTAAAGGAGAAATAATTAACGAAGAAAAAAGGATAATTATTGGCACAGAAAATAGATAACATGAAAATCCATTTGAAGTTGTTTTAAGTTTTATACGTTAGGCCAAATCAGGGCAAGTTTATGTATGGCAGTCTTTCAAAGATTTGCAAATGATTATTAAGTATGATTCTCTTCTCTTTTTTCCCATGTTGTAAGGTGCCTATATTCAGTTTACTGGACAATCCCAATCATTAGTAAACCATCGTATCCTTTTAGGTTTCTTTTTTTCTACTTGTCATTAGCTCTTTCAAAATTTCTTCAAATACAATAACTTTGAATCTACTCAATTAAAAAAAATCTATTTAAAAAAAACCTTGTATTTACTGATTCACATTTTAAATATGTTACCCAGAGCTGAGCACTTATTCTATGAATTGTCTCATCATGAAGAAAAAAAAATCAGAATTATGATTTCTCATTTTGAAAACTGTATTATTTGATGAATGAAGAGTAGATTTAGATTTCTTATCTACATAACATTGCTGATACATATTTCATTTACTCTCAAATATAATCCACTGATGATCCCATAACAAAGTTTTGCAAAAAACCTTAAAGTTTATTATTCACAACTATATATATATACTTATATATGTATATATAATATTTTATATTCCAAATGAGTCTCACATTCTATTGATGGGTAGACATCACTGGTTCAATAAACATTCATCTATATTTAATTGATCCAAACAGAAAAATAACAATTTGTACTGAAGCTCTATTATAGTTCCACTACATTTTAGTTCCAAATCCTGTGCAGTAGCTTCTTAGCTGCTTTTTCCCTGAGTAAATCATGTTTTACATTTAAAGATGTAAAACATTTCTGTTTTAAGTGAGATCAGAACTTCCTCTAGAAATTAAATAAAATGAAATTTATTTTTATAAATACTAGTTTATTTCAAAAATACAAAAATATAAATATACATTTATAAAAATATGAATGAATTAACACAAAGACATTTTTCAACTAAATAAATATGGCAGTAATAGTCATTCCTATTTCATTAAGGATATATCTTTTCCATATTAATTTACAAAGCAGTTGCACAATTTTTAATTTAATAGTAAAGGTGACTGAAAGTCAGTTAAGAAATCATTTATAAAGTCCTTATACCTAATAAAAGGCACAAAAGGCCTTTTAAATATTTGTATTGATTATTGATTTGATATACTTTCCTTCAGAGGTTGTTAGGCAAGGAGGGTGAACTGGTTATTATTACTTTTATAAAAAAATCTGTGTCATTCGTATTCATTCACGAAAACTTACTGATTAAGCAAACCCTTACTAAGACAACACCTATGTATTGTGTGTAATTTCGATTTTTGAAAAATTCCTCCAAGGAAGAGAATGCAGGCCACTCAATCTAGTAACATAGACAGTCCTTCCACTAATATCCATCAAGTCATACAATACGCTTAATCTCTGTCACTGTCATCACCCCCATACATATCAGCAAGTTTTTTAAAACGAGGCCCCCAGTCACTGAGGTAATCATAGTCTTGGTTACAATCAGCTGTGAGCGATTCTAAAGAACTGAGCGAATCTGCTATGGAATCATTCCCTTCATAGGCGTATGTCGCCAGTGAGTCGTAAGGAGGCGCGCTTGGGTCTGCGTCGTTTTCTTTCAGTCTTCGATGAATAAAATCTTGCACATCGATATTTTCCCACAGAGGCACAGTCCTCCTTATCTGAAAAATAGTTTCAGGCATTACATCCCGTCTAAGTTTACTGTCTTCTCTTGCTTCTGGGTTCCTCAGAGTACCGATGTCAAAAGCTTGGGTATCTTCTTCCCCGCCGCCTTCGTCATTGTAGGTCACGATGTTGTCCCGGACATCGTCTTTTGAAATTATCAGAGGTTCCTTTTTTCTTTGCCGCTTCAAGGCAGCAAACAGCACGACTAAAACTATTAATAAAAAAAAAAAATGAGAAAATAGTAAGATTACAGGATTCAGGATGAAATAGAGTACGCTCCGTGCGTGAAGTTTTTGTGGGGCAGGAGGTATTAAGATTGATTGAATAAAAAGCGTAACTATTCTATACAAACACAGAGTGCCTCGGGCCAGCGATTGGATGCACTGCATTGAAAAAGGAGCAGATATGACAGTGTCATTAATTTACTTTCAAGACACACTCTCTTATAGGCCTCTGGCATTGAAAAAGCTTTGTTCGATTACCATTATCACATTTAGCCAACTGCAATTACCTGACACCTCATTCTTTCCAAATGTTCATTTGTTTCGAATATAAAACTGCTGAAGCTCTAATCATTAATATCCTAAGAGAAACTGAGCACCAATTGAGTACTTTCTTAATGACTCACCGGAATTTACACATTACTCATATATAGATGCATACATACTTATGTATGCATTACATACAGATTCTGTGTGTACACACACATAAATACCTATGACCTACTATTCTTATCCCTTCTCATATGTTTCACTAAATTCCTTTCCTGGCCTGATTTTAAAAGCCTGCTTAAAAATCTGAAATACAACTCTAAAAGCTACAATATAAAATTCAAGCTCAAAATCATAATTAACTTATACTCATCTTATAAGACAGCTCAGATATTATCTTGTTAATGAGGACTTCCTTAATTCCACAGATGTATTTAAGCTATGGGCTGAGATGCTAATTGTATTCCTTCTGTTTGTTGTGTTATTTCAATTGTTGACATGTCTATGTTAGGAATTTAACTGTGAACTTTCCCATATATAGTATACTTTCTTATATCTTGTTAGTGTACTGGAATTCAAATTATTATACATATATTTGTCAATAAACTATTTCCTAATAAACAAATGTTGCAATTAATGAAATACATTTAAAACAAATCAGAAAAAAAACATGAGACTTCCAAAATATAAATTTTCTCTTGAAAATGGGCCAAGTCCCTAATTTTATATGTAAGAAATGTAAGCATTAAATGAAGAAAATTTCTCCAAGGCACACTTGAACATTACCAGGGAGAAATCAAAACAAGGTTTCTTTTACTTTAGGGGACTTAAATATTTGTCAATATTATTTATGTTTCATAGAAAATAAGAAAATATTGGCTCAAAAATTTATTATTCCTTTTTCTCAACTTTTATATCAAGATTTCACAAAGCTAACTTATTTACATTGAGACTACACTTCAACATGGCCCTTAAGGCCCCTGTAACCATACTAAAGGCATGTCCAATGTTATTTTTATACTGGCCAGCACACTTTCCTCAGCTCTACCTAACTGATAGAAATATTTTTACAAAGACGATTAAAGACCTCTTCATTTAAGCTCCACAAAATAGGCTTTGGGTGATGAGCTATATTTAGGAACATCTTGAAGACATTTTTAAAACACTATTCAGTAAAAATGACACATATCTGTGCATTCTTCTATTAAAGGATGAGCAAAAGATTAAGTACAACTTCCACAAAATTTTAGACATGAACTATAAAAAAGGTTTCTTTATATAAATTTAATATTAAATGAATTAATTTATAAGTTCTCTATTTTTTATAAATAAACTAACAACCCTCACATTATTTTAAGGGTTCCATAGCTATACACATTTACTAACTCCCACAAATGGACCTTGGAACCTGTTCTGAGTTTTTTTCCTCTTCTGCAAGGTCATTATTATTTGATCATTTCTTAGATTGAGGTTATTAATCTGAGATTTGTGAATAGAATTCAGAAAGGCTATGATAAGGAATGGAAAAAAGTGCAACCTTATTTTCACCAATCTGCAACTTGAATTTAACATTTCTTTCCATTTTGAATATTAGTATAAATTATGGTGATAGTGACAATATGTGTGACTGTTAAACTAATAGAAATCACAGGTATTTTATATTGCCTTATAGTTTGATAGATATCACAAACTTTCTTTATATTTGTACTAGAACATGAAAGGCATGACTTAGCAAGCACACTTTACTTTTTGTTTTTGGATCAATTTGCGTATTTCCTTTCTGGCTTATATATTTTATTCATAAATTTAAATTGTTATTCTGAATAAGTCCTTAGCCTCATCAGATTACCAAAGGTATCCCTGAGAACCAAAATGCTTAAAAAGCCCTGCCATGGGTTTTAATCTTCCATAGATATAAACTAAGAATTGCATTTCTTTGAAATGTATTAAGATGCATCTAAAATATTAAATATTATTGTCCATGCTATATTACTATCTTGTAAATAGCAAACTCTCTTAACTGTAGAAATGCCATAACTATGTCAAGCCATTACTATAAAGATTTGAAATAATATCAAGAATGCTTTCGTGACTTTGATAATCAAACCTTCCAAATTAGAACAAATTTTAACTAAATATTAATAATAGAAAATCACTCCACATTCAGCCAATAAATTGGGAAGAAGAAAAAAGAGAAATATGTGCCTTCTATATTACACAAGAAGAAAGGTATTTTCAGAATAAAAGACAAAACTTACTAGGGTTTATGTGTAGAAAAAAATGTTATTGAATTTAATTTGACAATCTCTAAACTTATTTGGGAGGATGCTTTTGTTTCCTTAGGCATGCATTAATGTCTCTGTGTGTGTGTGTGTGTGTGTGTGTGTGTGTGTGTGTGTGTGTGTAACATCAATATAGAACTTTGTAAAACTAAATTGCAATGTACATATTTTCATGTTGTTCTAAATTAGGAAAGTAGAAC
Organism: Lepilemur ruficaudatus; assembly: GCA_963574885.1. Taxonomy (NCBI): domain Eukaryota; kingdom Metazoa; phylum Chordata; class Mammalia; order Primates; family Lepilemuridae; genus Lepilemur; species Lepilemur ruficaudatus. Next base: position 33,013 of record CAUYRT010047843.1, read on the forward strand.
TGTCTGAGCAAGTAAAGCAACATGAAATCTGTAGCACTTAGCTAAAAGGGTAAGCCAATTTTAATCACCAGGGGTACAAAAATATTTTACAGAGGAGTTGAACTCTCTAGTGGCAGATGGAGGTGGGAACTGCTGAAGGTGATGGTAGTAGTGTGTATGTTCGAAACCTCTCTAGGAAAATGTTTTCCTAAATAGTTGGATCGTCTTAACTGAGACAAATGTTTTTCCCTCACTTTCATCAATCCCCCACTGAAGTCCTGCAAGGATATCTGGCCAAAGGGATTTCATCCAGATAGCTGAGAGGATTTGCAGTGAAAAGAAGCCAGCACATATGAGCATCAGAACATAAATTTGGCTAGCTCTCCTGCCCTAAGCATAAGCATTTTGGATGAATATTTGATGGAACCAATTTTTTCGAAATGTTTTACAGTGGAACAACTGTTTAATTGAATTAAATGGTTGTCCTGTTAGTGCCTGCTCAAATAAAACATTTGCTTTTGCAAGCATGAATTTAGTTAGAAAATATTGGAGGGCTAGGTATGATATGACCACAGTACCATAGTGATATTTTTAAAAAGTGAATTTTAACTTTATAACTTGGTATATTAAACCTATAAACAATAATTTCTGTGGAAAAAAATGTTTCAGTTATTGTCACAACTTTCATGCATTTTCAAATTACACATCTAATATATATAATGTAATATATGTTGGTAATGTTATTTGTAAAGGTAAAGTAGTTTTTGGATTTGAAAATGAGAATTCTAAAGTAGCATGTTGTGAGTTTAAATGCTGACTAAAACACTTTCTAAGTGAATGACTGTGGGCAAGTTATTTAGCCTTATTGTAGAAAAAAAGTGTTTATTTTATAGAGTTGATATAAAGGTTAAATCCGTTATTAAATCAAATGTCCCTAGAACAGTGACCATGGTTAGTCAGAGATACAATAGCTCATGGTATAAAATATATTTAGAAATATGTATATTGCACATGTTATATCTTTGTTTTTTGTCTCTGGAAAACTAGAGCTATCCCCACACAAAAAAAATTCAAAGTTCTTTCCCAATTGAAAGAACCATTTGTAATAAAAAGTGACAATTTTCGATCTTTTGCTATGGATAAGGGTGGCGTTCAGTGCGCGATCCCCGGGCAACGAGGGGCAGAATGTTGAGAGAAGACCATTCGGAGGGCAGAGCTTACCAAGCAGTATGAGGACACAGAGCAGGATGGCGATGAGAGCTCCCGTGCTCAGGCCAGCCGAGAGGATCAGCGCCTCTGCCGTGCAGGACTGCATGTTGCCTTGATTGTCGCAGGCACACACACGGATCGTGAGCGTGCCGGTGCTGCTTTGAATCGGATAGTCATTGTCGAAGATTAAAATCGGCAGCAGGTAGGTGCTCATTTTGTTGCGACTGTATCCGTCTTTTCGAGTCATGATTCCTGCTGTATTATCTGGGGGGGGGGAGGGGAATTTAAAAAAAAAGTCACATTTCTTTTTAATTTTGCATCTTAAGTTCTTATAACTTTTAGTTTTAGAAATGTTCTATACCTTTATTGTCTACAATGGTAAAGTTTGGATTGAGAGGAAATTCTGGCACGGGTTCAAAGAAGAATTTGTGACCTCGAGGAGGGTCATCCTTGTCCATGACACTGACAGTCTGAATCAGCTGAAACCAAAATTAATGAATTCATTAAAACCAAAAGCAACTCTCTTGTTTTTACAAGACATTTTAAAGCTGTGTGTTTATGCTTTAAATGTATCAGTAAAATTAAAGAAATAAAAAATGCCATTTTAGAAAATTATGCCAATTTTTTTATGGTTTTGCCTTAGGTAACTTATTTAATTAGGAATGAAAAAATCAAGTATTAGTTTACAGGGCATCTCAATGCATCATTGTCTGATTCCTGTCCACCTTAAAGAAAAATTTGATCACTGTAGTAACTACATTCCTTTGACTTTGTTATAAGGCACTAGTCTGTTTTGTTATTAATTGATTACCAATCTGTCTCCACCACAAAACAATTTCTTGAAAGAGAAGATCATAAGAGATGAATTTTTGAGAACAATAATGCTTAGCCCAACCACTCCTGTACATTAAGGATGCTATTAATATAGTTTTGGAAAATTATAGTTTATCATGTGCTATCAGGAAGAAAAATATTTTATGGGCGCCATTACTATAGTTACACTACATGTTTTATTCAAATTGCTTGCTTTTGTTTCAGTTAATAGTATTTTCAAAGATAGATACACAAATAAATTTTTCTAAGGTTTTGTAAAATCAGTGTTGAAGTTTCAAAATTAGAGCCCTGTTGGCTGAGCTCGGTGTAAGTCAGAAGTGTGCCATAGTGGAAGATGGAGCGGCAAATAACAGGTTGGGCAGAGAAAATTTCATTGAGCATTTTATAGTGGAAAAAGCACTAAGCTACACATGGGAGTGTCTGCCATCTGTGTGATTTGAAATCAGTCATTTAATTACCCTTACTTTTAGTTTTCTCTTCTCCAAAGATAAATAGTTGCACCACTTCCAGGTATTATAGTCCAACATTCTATGGTGAGTGATTACTGGAATTGCATAGTAACAATTTATCCATTGTTTTAGTTATTATGAACCTTCTCTAATCATACTAACCTGCATACTCACCAGTCAATATTTTGTTGACTTTATTTTGATATTAACTATACTTTCATTCATTTTATTGACAGAGTGACATGTAACCACATGTTTCTTTATATAGTGGTTCTGATAGTGAATGACTATTAATACAAACGTAATAAATTTTCTCCTTAGAAAATCGGAACATAACATAAGAAAAATATATAGCTTAATATTCTTTCTGAATCTCCTGATCTTGAATAGCAATAACAAATCTAATTTTTAGTAATATTTTAAATCATAACAAAATGATCCTTTTATTGCATGACTCTTGAGTTTTTGAAATGATTAGATAGGCTTTGTATAAACATAGTTTAAGAAGTTATACAAAACAGTAGCTTAAAATACATTTTATTTATAAGTTTGTGAATTTGTATGAGATAATAATAGTATATTTTAAAATAATAACAGCTAGTTAATATCTATTGTACTTTATCATCAAATATTAGCACATAAAATATCGATAATTCACATGAATCAATAAAAGACAAGCATATTAACAAATAAATGACTAAAGAATATCTATGGGCTATTGTAGGTTGACTTATGTCTCCCCAAAAGATATATTCGTGTCCTAAATCCTAGTACCAGTGAATGTGACTGTATTTGGATATAGACTCTCTGCAGATGTAATCAAGTTAAAATGAGATCATTTTGGATTAGGGAGTGTTCTAATTCTATGACTGGAATCTTCATAAGAAGAGGCAAATTTGGACACAGAAACAGATACAAGAAGAAGGCCATGCAATGATGGAGGCAGAGATTGGAGTAATTATGGTTCATAATCCAAGGAGGGCCGAGGAGCCAGCAACCACGTGAAGGTAGATAGTGGCAATGAAGGATCCTCTTCTAGAACCTTCAGAGACTACATAGACCTGCTGACACATTGACTTTAGGCTTCTGGCCTCTAGAACTGTGAGAGGAAAAAAAAAAAATCTGCATTTTAAGTCATATAGTTTGTGGTAATTTGTCATGGCAGCCCTAGGAAAGTAATAACAACTATGAATATTTAAAGGAAAAAAAGCCACACTCTTATGAAAAAATGTTCAGCCTCAATGGGTGTGAAGGAATTCACACTAAAACTATTATGAGATATTTACATATTGGCAGACATTTAAAATCTAGAGCCGCCCAAGTAAATAGGCAATCATGCATATTTGGTAAGAATGTCTCTTAATTATAGTATATCTGGAGAATGATTTGGCAGTATCTATTAGTACTTATGGATAACATTTAATTATTTCTACTTTAAGAATTATATCAAAGGAAAATAATACCAGGTAGTAAACAAACATAATTTACTATTATGGTCATTGCTGTGTTGCCTGCTAGAAAAACATTTTGTTGAATATATCAAATGCCCATTAATAGGGGAGTAGTTGAATAAGTTAATAAATGTGTAGCTATGCTATGAAAATGAAGCATCAAATTAAGAATAATCACTTACTGTTCTGGGTATATGCCCATTACCTGTTGCAAAGTGAAAAAGAAAAACAATTTTTTATTCCAAATAACCATGTAATGATTCCATGTTGGTAAAAAGAAAATAAAAACCTAAGTTGTATTTTTGTGTATGTAGGTGGAATGTGATATGTATCTCTGCTTTAGTCAGCTGGGCTGCCAGAACAATATCCCACAGACCAGGTGGCTTAAACAACAGAAATGCATTTTCTCGGAGTTCTGGAGGCCGGAAGGTCTAGATCAAGGTGCCAACACAGTCAGCTATCTGTGAAGGCTTTCTTCCTGGCTTGGGAGTTACAGCCTTCTCTCTGAGGGCCCTCACATGGCATCTCCTCAGTTCATGAACTCAGGGTGGATGGGGAGGGAGAAAGAGAGAAACAGAGAGAGAAAGTGCTCCTGGGTATCCCTTCTTAGAACATTAATCCTATCTGATAGGCTCTTTCCTCCTTACGGTCTCACTTAACCTTAATTCCTTCCTTAGGAGACCCCATCTCCAAATACAACCACGCTCAGGGTTAGATCTTCAATATGGGGGGGGACACAAACAGTCAGTCCCTAGTCTTTACTGGAATAGAACACAGACTGTATTTAACTCTATTTTTCTACAATTAAAAAGACACGATGAAGTTATAAATGATTCTTAACAACTGCCTACTTTTTCCTTAAAGAAATATTTATATAATTGGTTAAATTACTTTCAATAAAATTTGTGCAGTTACCGTTGTTGGAAAATGTATTTTTGTCAAAAATGAACACATTTTGCATTTGTTTAAAATTAATTTGTAAACATCTGGAAAATTACTTTGTAAAGAGACCTGCTCTTTTACAAACTTTTTTAAAAATTACAATGACATGAAAATTTAAAAATCATAAGGAAAATATCACTTCTATCAAACAAAATTCTAAGTTGTTAAAAGTGGCAAAATGTAACTGAGAAAAAACTTATGATTTTCTTTATGCTAACATGGAACGATTTAATTTTCATACTTTTTGTTTTATTTAACAATGTACTTCCATTCCATTAGTGACTATACCTCAGCATCAGCATAATTATGAATCCAGGTAAGAGATTTTTACCTATGTGATATTCATTATATATTTGGTACCTAAATTAAAGCAGATAATTTTTGCTATCATATCAATTTTAAAATAATCTTTGTAAGATCACTGTGAGTTTTTTGTTAAGGGGAAATGAATAGGTGACAAGAAGCATTGAAAATAATTTGCACAAGAAAGTATGCAAATAAAATGATGCAATGCCATTTGCCTTTGTAAAGAGAAATTAAGAAAAAAATGAAAAAAAAAAACGTATAATAATTTTATTTACCTGCCCAGGTTTTGCATTTTCACAAACAAATGTTTCGTAGTACATGGCAAATTCCGGAGCATGGTCATTTATATCCAGAATTCTGATGAAGACAGAAATATGGCTACTTTGTTTTGGGTTATCTGCAACGAGAATGTGTAAGATTTTAGTCTCATTTACAGAGAAGCAGTGAAACCACTCGCTCCATTGGTAGCTCGGCACCGCATCATTTCTGCAGTGTTCATTTTCTCAACTGGATTGCTGATGAGTATCTCAGCTGTCTTACATGGTCTAATGAAAAGCACAATAAAATTGAGGAAAATATGATTGAGAATGAAGTATTATTTGTACTAGATAATTTTCTTAGACTATTTTTGTGAGGTTAAATTGTATTTCTATCATATAGTAAGGTGTAAAAGAAAATCATGTTTAAAATTAATAATGATTTGATAATCCTTGATATGATTTAAAAATGTTTTGACATTCTAAATCATTTCTCTAAGATCTTGCTAATGGAACAATCATTCTACTCAAGGAAGAGTCTTCCTCATGTTATTATTTTACCTCTTTGATTCAGATGGATGTGATTCCAACTTACTTATCTCTGTGGCTGTTACAGTGATGTTGTGCCAAGGGGATGATTCCCGGTCCAGGGGCTTCAGTGTGAAAATAGAGCCATTTTCTGAGTTGATACTGAAAACACGGTCCATATCAGTACGCCGATCAACTGAGTATCTGGCAGAAAAGAGACTCATAATCTAGGCATTGTTTTAAGATTATTGATTCGTCCACTGTTTCTTTAAATTATAGACAATTCCCACAATGATAAAACAAGATGTGAAATTTATTTTTTTTATTTTTATTTTTTTTTTTTTTGAGACAGAGTCTCACTTTGTTGCCTGGGCTAGGGTGCCGTGACGTCAGCCTAGCTCACAGCAACCTCAAACTCCTGGGCTGAAGCGATCCTTCTGCCTCAGCCTCCTGAGTAGCTGGGACTACAGGCATGTGTCACCATGCCCGGCTTATTTTTTCTATATATATTTAGTTGGCCAATTAATTTCTTTCTATTTTTGGTAGAGACGGGGTCTCGCTCTTGCTCAGGCTGGTCTGGAACTCCTGACCTTGAGCGATCCGCCCGCCTCGGCCTCCCAGAGTGCTAGGATTACAGGCGTGAGCCACCACGCCTGGCCAAGATATGAAATTTAAAATGCTGATAACTTTCTTGAATTTGTATTAATATTTCATAGAATTGATATTTAAGCAATTTGATATGTT
>CAUYRT010047844.1:0-18905 GCA_963574885.1 Lepilemur ruficaudatus
TGGCCACAACTAGTGGCCTGGGCTCACTCAGCCATAAGGAGGCCAGACAGTGCAGCCCTATCATAGGCCCAAAGGAAAGACAGATAAATACTTAGACAACAGGACTAATGACTACCTCATTGCTTTATTTCTCAAGTGCAAAGAAAGCTGTATAATAACCACATTGGACTAATTGTTCTTTATAATATTCAAAGACAGAAATAAACTCACCTGAAGTAGCTTGGGGTCTCCTTTCATTTCAAGTAAATCTTGAGGTACCAGCAGAGGCTCACTTTTCTCACAGCTCTCCTGGCTGATGAGTGTGTCCGCATAGTTGGGCTGGGGGAAGATCAGGTGGCTCTTCCGCGAGCCCGCCGTGAGGGAGACCTCCTGGGAATACGTCTGCAGGAAAGTCCGCACCCCATCCACGCCCACAAAATGTGAAGCGGGCACGCTTGCCAGCACGCCTCCGGAATCCTGGAGCAGGCGTGATTTGTGCCAGCGCCGCAGCCTGAGTGCTAGCAGCAGGATGACAAACGCGAAGAAGATGCAGGAGATGGCGGCCACCGCCACCACCAAGTATAGTGTGAGGCTCGAATCGTTGGGGTCTACAGGGGTCTTGATGCTGTCCAGGTCGGCCAGGACTTCAGGGATACTGTCAGCCACGGCCACGATTAGTGTGACAGTGGCTGAGAGAGGAGGCTGGCCGTGATCTTGGACGGCCACCACGAGGCTCTGCTTGAGCGCATCTCTGTCCAGCAGAGCCCGCGCCGTGCGCACCTCACCTGTGTGCAGCCCCACTGAGAAGAGCCCTGGCTCGCTGGCCTTGAGAAGGCGGTAGGACAGCCAGGCGTTCTGGCCTGAGTCTCTGTCCACTGCCACCACCTTGGTCACCAGGTAGCCTGGCTCCGCGGAGCGGGGCGCCAGCTCCACGCCGGTGGAACCGTCTGTGGGGAGGGCGGGGTACAATATCTCGGGCGCGTTGTCATTCTGATCCAACACGAACAAACTCAGCGACACGTTGCTGCTTAGTGGTGGGTTCCCGCCATCGCTGGCTGTCACCATTAGCTGCAGGTCTCTAAACTGCTCATAGTCGAAAGAGCGCAGCGCATACAGGACTCCAGTGTTGGAGTTGATGGAGACATAGGAGGAGAGAGGCGCCCCCTCGAGGGTGTACTCTGTCAATGCATAAGTGATGTGGGCATTGTTGTCACTGTCTGGGTCCTGGGCGGTCACGGAGAAGATGGAGGCTCCTCTGGGGTTGTTTTCTGGAATGTAAGCAGAGTAGAAGGAGTGACGGAAAGTAGGTGGGTTGTCATTGATGTCTGTCACCTGCAGGGGGATGTGAGTTTCTGTGGATAGAGGTGGACTTCCACCATCTGTGGCTCTCAGACTGATGTTATATTCTGAAACCTGTTCACGATCTAGGGATCTGGCTGTCACTAGGCGGTAATATTGGTCTATTGATCTTTCTAAATTAAATGGCAGATTTCCCAGGACACAAACTGTAACCTGCCCATTCTTCCCAGAATCTCGGTCATGAACATTGATAAGAGCAATTTCTCTTCCAGCGGTAGCCTCTTCTGGGACTGAGCCTGTGACAGAAGTGATTGTAACTTCTGGGGCATTGTCATTCACATCCAGAACTGTGACTAGAATCTTGGCTGTTGAAAAAAGACCTGGTCCATCATGTGCTTCAATTTTAATTTCATAGAACATAGCATCCTCATAATCAAGACTTTTTAAGATTGATAAGTCTCCAGTCACTGAGTTGAGATGGAAAATCTGAGCGATTTTCCCAGGCATTTTATCTAGCATATAGGACACTTGAGCGTTGAATCCCTCATCAGGGTCGGTGGCATTCACAGTGAGCAGCTGGGTGCCCACCTGTGCATTTTCCCAAACACTTACACTGTACTCAGGCTGAGCAAACACTGGTGGGTTGTCATTTGCATCCAGAACTATCACTTGGATGTGTAAGTTGCCAGAGTGGACAGGGTCACCACCATCAGAGGCAGTGAGGACAAGCTGGTGAACTTCCCTTTTCTCACGGTCCAGGGCCCGCTCTAGCACCAGCTCTGGGTACTTGGCCCCATCAGAGACGCTGTTCACAGCCAGGGAGAAGTAGTCATTCGGGCTAAGCTTGTAGTTGTGCAGGGAGTTCATGCCCACATCTGGGTCAAATGCAGTTTTGAGTGGAAATCGGGTTCCAGGAACTGTTAGCTCACCAATTTTTACTTCCAATTCCTCTGTTAGAAAATTAGGAGCATTATCATTAATATCTTTAATCTCTATTTCTACTTCAAAAATTTTCAATTTAACCTCAACCAGGATGTTAAAGTTTACCAGACACCGCGCGCTCTGAGCGCAGAGCTCCTCCCGGTCTATCCTGTCCGCAGTGACTAAGCTGCCGCTCCGCGGGTTCAGAGAGAAAAGCTGCGTCCTACCTCTGGAGACGATGCGGACTCCGCGTTCCGCCAGCTCCCGGGGCTCCAGCCCCAGGTCCTTGGAGATGTTGCCCACGAAGGAGCCTTTATCCAGCTCCTCCGGCACCAAGTAGCGGATCTGCCCAGATCCTGTCTCACACAGCGTCCCCAGGAACGCGCACAGCAGGGCCAGTCTTCTGAGGCTTAGGAATCGGAGGCAATTCGTCATTTCCTTTTTGGTGAATTATCTTCTATTCCAATTTCCCACGACGGGCTCCAATCTTGTTTTCTCAAGAAGCTTAGTCTTTTAAGGGCCTAATTCATAGGTCACAAAGCTGGTTGACTTAAGAGGTGAGCTTAGTAGCACACTCGGATCTTCTGAGTCCGACTGTTGGATCTTTGCGTTTTAGGAGGAAGGAAATGGTGGACTAGCACTCCAGTTGCGTTTTCCTTCTTGAGTGGTCAACAGCGACGCTCAGAGGCCTAACCGTTTACTGCACCCTCTAAGTTTCCCAACACCTGAAATCCTTTTTGTCAGGGGTAGTGATGGAACCTGGTGTTGACTCCACATAATTGAATTAAGATAAACATATTAATATTAACGGTGTGACTTCAAGTTATCTTCCTTGGGAATCCATGCACTAACCTGAATGCTTAAAGATAACCAATATTGCTTCAAACATAAACATGGTGGAGCTACTGTTCAGTTACGTTTTGATGTTCAGTTTAAGAAACACGCACTTACAAATGACTTACCCTGAGGACCCACACAGAACTGTTAAAAGCCACGATTAGCACTTGCTCTTCCACCACTGAACCTTGAACATGTGTTTGTCATTGTACTTTCTACATTTATCAGTTACTTGCTAATGCATACACATTCACTTCCACCTTTCCCTCTCTGTACTCTCAGCTCTTCCAGAGCTGAGAGGAGAAAAGGAAAAAAGAGAAACACAGAAACATCAGCCATATTTATAGGTTACATTTTTGAAATTTGTCCTTGATGGCCTGACATCTCAGTTTCAGTATCTGTTATTTGTTACTTAATATTCATTAAACAAACACACAACTGAGTTCAGACAATATGTTCCTTGGGGATTTAAGGTGAACAACGCAGACACAGCCACTTCCTCTGCAGAGTTAATAAGGGTACAAAAGCAAACAGGGAGTTACAGTGCATTGAGATAACTACCATAACGAGAGAAGCCGAGGCGGATGGGAGGGCGTTCAGTTTGGCCTTGGAAGATAGCAAAGGCTTTCCAGGAAACAAGAGAGGAGCGGATAAGGGAAAAGGCTTGGATATGAGAGGGAACAGCATGGCAACGCCTAGATGACAGGGAAATCACAGGCCTGCAGGATATTGAAAGAAGCTCACTTTGTCTAAATCTAGAGTGTGAGGATATTTTTTTAAAACCACAACTGAAACTAGTAGAGGCAAACATTTGCTTTATGTTCCAGAATCCCTTTCCCTGGATTTTTTTCAAGCACAGAAATAGAAACACAATATATGCGTCCTTTCAATCATGATGCATTACCTATCTATGTATAAGGCATTTATTCTGGTGGAGTTACTCCATACACTAAAAGGAACTCTGTTTTTAATTTTTCTCTGTTTATACTTTATTATTTACTTACAAGTAAAGATACTATGACATATTATTCCCACAGTGAGTTCCAATTTTACCCCATAGAGAATTATGTAATAGTAATAAACACAATGAAATACCTTGTCTCAGACAAATTTTCCCTTATCAGATGGCTTTAAATATAATAATTACAGTACCTGAGAGATGAGATACCATTAAATATAAGGCTCAATTGTACACAACCACTTCCAAGTCAAAACAAAAATGATTCCAGTTACATACAGTATTATTGAATTTATTGTTCTGTTATTAAATATATAACCAACATACTAAAAGCCATATGGGAAAAGGAATGGAAAAAGAAAACTGTGGTTATGAAGGGAACTGGGCTTTGGTGAGGGATTGGGAACATTTTTAACAGCTGCCGGGAATAGAAAACTTTGAGAAGAGAGATGTATAAAGAGGATCGTTAGGGGCAATTGTATGATATGGCCTCTGAATTCTTTGTATCTTTTCTTTAATCAAAGCTACATTGAGGATATATATTCTTTTTAAAGATAAAAAGGCATTATGGTTTCCAGATATGAGAAAAATAAAAACAGTGAAGAGAAACCTGTTTATGATTACTCTACCAATTCATTGCACAGCAAATGATAAGTCAGTCACCTCTTCAAGGAACACATAGCTACTACAGAGGCTAAAGTGATTTTTAACTGAGCAGAGATACCTGACATACCTTCCTGAAACACTGAAGAATGTATATTGTTAAATTTCCATCTTTTTAATAGGGGAGGATGTGCAAATTAAGGAAAACAAAGAACTTCACTGCCAAAGTGAAGGGAAAATATTAAGACTCAGTGAGAAAGAACTAACCAGCTAAGGCATTTCATTATTCATATACAGATTCAAATATAAAACAACAGTTTTACATTTCGAAGGAGGAAGGGACTTGACTAAACACAAATGCAAACCTTCATATTTTTAAGACAGAAACAGCTGTTGGTCCAGGCAGATGAGATGATTTGCCTAGGCGTGGAGAAGAACGCATGAGAAACCATACACCCCAGTTACTAATGCGGCACTCTTTTGGTAATTTAAATATCACTATCACTCATTACTCCTGATTTGCATTTATTACATAATGATTCTGGCCCCTCCTCTCTCTTATAGCCTGTGAACACGTAGAACTACCTTGAAATAACTCACCAGGACCCATTTCCTAAACCTTGACTATATTCTCAAGGAAATATGAGGAATAAAATAGATGTCATAAACAGTGGAGGCAACTAAGTAGGTAAATTTGTTTATTTTAGCAAAGTGGCTAATAACTATATTGTGAAAATGTCTTTTCTCCTTTCTTTTCCAGTTGAGAATGAAGTGCTGGCAGAAAATCCTTTTTCTCACAGCTTTCCTGGCTGACTTGTGTCAGCATAGTTGGGCTGGGGGAAGATCAGATGACTCTTCCGAGAGTCCTCGGTGAGGGAGACCTCGTGGGAATAGGTCTGCAGCAAAGCCCGCACCCCGTCCACACCCACAAAAATGCAACCCAGGCACACTGCCAAATCACGCCCCTGCGGCCTGAAGCAGGCATGACTTGTGCCAGCACTGCAGCCTGAGGCTAGCAGCACGATGAAAAGAATGAGGAAGACGCAGTAGACTTCGGCCACCGCCTCCACCAAGTACAGCGTAAGGTCGAAATGGTCCTGGACAAGGTTCTGCTTGAGTGCGTCTCTGTCCAGCAGGGCCCATGCTGGACGCACCTCACCTGTGTGCAGCCCCACTGCAAAGAGCCCAGGCTTACTACTTTGTTGTTACATTAATAGTGAATAATTGCTTTCTTTTGTGTGTGTGTACATATTTACTTTAGTTTCAATATTTCAGTATAATTTTATTTTAAGCATATGTCTTGTCAGCAGAATGTGGATTTTTAAAAAATCAACCAATTTGCTAATCTCTGTCTTTTAATAGGTACATATAACTCATTTGAATATACACCAAAAAATTTTAAATTATAAGAGCTAAGAAAATCCAGAATTGAAATAACTAAAGTTACTAAAGTCGAGAGTATACTTTACCAAGCAGAAAATAAAAATAAAAATAAAAATCCAACAGACACACAGCTAGAATGAGAGAAAATCTTAAAAAGTTATCAAAGAGAAAACAGAGATTACCATTAAAAATAATGACAATTTGTTGATAGAAAATTTCTCATTAGCAATGATAAATTCCAGAGGACAATGTGTTTTGAAATTTTGGTTTGTACAGTAACTTTAAGTAGAAGAGCTTTTTGTTTGTTTGTTTTTTAAATTTGTTTTTTCTCTCCCACTCTGTCTCCCTTTCTCCTTCCTTCATGGGTTAAGTGTTCATCTCTAATCATTTTGAAATTGTTTTTATCTGATCCCAGGTCACAGGACAAAACTAGGTCTTTTAATGGTATTTTAACTGTGTGCAGCAGTGATATTCTGGATATCACAGCTGACGTATGAGAACTTAGTGTTCATTGTCTGTAGCCAGCATTTTTCTATCTCTCTCCCTTGGTCTACAGCTTGCAAAAAAGTATAACCACAGGTATTTGTAGGCAGTATTTTTGTGTAATGTTTCCTTTGGTTTAACTAGCTGAAAGGCCTTATTGCTTATTCTGGTTTCAGGCTGTAACCCTGGTATAGGTCCCTTATCTAGCCTGAAGCACTTTTGTCCCTATTACACTGTTGGAGCTAATTTCCTGACCTTCAATTCTTGTTTCTAAGGTGCAAGACTAGAACTGGCATGGCTTTAAACTGTCTCACCACTTTCCGTTCCATTTCTAGTCATTTAGATATGTATCTTCTATTTTTGACTTACTACGCTTTCTCTTTCCTCTTTATATATATATATTTTTTGATTTAAGGCAAATTTTAAAAGATTTATAAAATTCATATATACAAAATACGCTAAACTAACCACTGTGGCTATACATTTTGTATACTCTCTTTTTATATTTTATGTATCTCTGTACAGGAGCAGATTAAATATAGCAAAGCATGAACTTACTCCCCTACCACGCATTTCTTTTTGTGAAAAGTTAACACACATTAAAATGGCATATATACTTGTTTTTTGTTAGTTGGTTTCATTACAAGTATAATGCATTAATATAAGTCAGAAGGCTTCAACACTATTTTTCAAATTGCATGGTAAATTTTCTGTTGTTCATTTTGTTACTTCATTTCATAAATCACCTAAACAGATGCACTTTTCAGCATGCACAAAATATCTCATAATAAGAGACTAAACAAAGGACTAGATATTCAATAATTATTTAAAATTTCAGCTTATATGTATCTCTATCATTTTATATTAACACAACTGAAAATACTTTAGACAATCCTAAACTCTTCAAATGTCCCCAAATAAAATATCATAGCATACTGACAAATGACAACCACATTAAATTCAGGGTTAAATTAGCAGGTATTTGTAACTTAAGAAAATTTTAAAATAGTATTAGTCATATAAATATTGGTGGGCCTTTTCTAATGAATCCCTATTCCTTCCAGATAAGATGATGGTAAACTCAGAATAATGAACCAATTTGGTCATAAGCAAGCAAGAAAATGTTAGAAGCTAGATTGTCTTGTTTCTAATGCAGTGCCCTTTCCAAAAAGAGAGAGAGAGCACGTCACACATACTCCTCAACCCAACCATTTACATTGTGATCACAGTCTCCTTTTCAGTGTAAGAGCAATTATAAATATACTTGGATACAAACGTGTAGACCCACTTAATCTTGATTTTCCAGGACGTCTAATAGAAATCTACAAGGATATATGGGTTAGAAGAACTGTTTGTAGTAAAGAGTGAAAGCACGTAAGTAAAATCATAAATTATTTTTATCTAGATAGCTTATTAAATTCTCTACAAAAGTTTACCTGAGAAAATGTTTCCTGTTTGTCTTCAAGTAAAGACTGGGGCGCTGACAGAAAATCCTTTTTCTCACAGCTCTCCTGGCTGACGAGCGTGTCCACATAGTTGGGCTGGGGGAAGATCAGGTGACTCTTCTGCGAGTCCGCCGTCAGGGAGACCTCGTGGGAATAGGTCTGCAGGAAAGCCTGCACCCCATCCACACCCACAAAGTGTGGGACAGGCACTCCAGCCAGTCCACCTCCTGCAGCCTGAAGCAGGCGTGACTTGTGCCAGCGCCGCAGCCTGAGCGCCAGCAGCACGATGATGAAAGCAAGGAAGACACAGGAGACCGCGGCCACTGCCACCACCAGGTGCAGTGTGAGGCCTGAATCGTAGGGATCGGCAGCGGTCTTGATGCTGCCCAGGTCGGCCAGGACTTCAGGGATGCTGTCAGCCACGGCCACGGTGAGTGTGATGGTAGCTGAGAGAGGAGGCTGGCCATGATCTTGGACAGCCACCACGAGGCTCTGCTTGAGCGCATCTCTGTCCAGCAGGGCCCTTGCTGTGCGCACCTCACCTGTGTGCAGCCCCACCGAGAAGAGCCCTGGCTCGCTGGCCTTGAGCAGGCGGTAGGACAGCCAGGCGTTCTGGCCCGAGTCTCTGTCCACTGCCACCACCTTGGTCACCAGGTAATCCGGTTCTGCAGAGCGGGGTGCCAACTCCACACCAGTGGAACCGTCGGTGGGGAGGGCAGGGTACAGGATCTCCGGAGCGTTGTCATTCTGGTCCAGCACGAACAGGCTCAGCGACACATTGCTGCTTAACGGAGGATTACCATTGTCACGTGCCGTGACTCTTAATTGCAAGTCCCGGAATTGCTCATAGTCGAAGGATTGTAGTGCGTACAGGACCCCAGTGTCGGAGTTGATAGAGAGGTAGGAGGACAGGGGCGCCCCCTGAATGGTGTCCTCTTCCAGGGAGTAAGTGATTTGTGCATTCTCATTGCTGTCCCGGTCGTGGGCTCTCATGGAGAAGACAGAGGTGCCTCTCGGGTTATTTTCAGGAATGTAGGCAGAATAGGAGTCCTGATCGAAGGTTGGGGGGTTGTCATTTATATCTGTCACTAGCAGGGAAATGTGAGTTTTGGTAGACAGGGCTGGAGTTCCCTGATCTGTTGCTGTTACAGTGATGTTGTATGCAGAGCTAAGTTCTCTGTCTAATGTTCTTTCCGTCACTAAACGGTAATAATTATCAACTAACTTTTCCAATTTAAAGGGTAGATTTCCGGGAATGAAACATGTGGTATGGCCATTGTCTCTGGAGTCTTCATCCTGCACGCTGATAACAGCAATTATGGAGCCAGGAGGAAAGTTTTCTGGAACTGCAGTGGTGACAGAGGTGATGGTCACTTCTGGGGCATTATCATTTATGTCCAAAACTTTGACCAGTACCTTAGCTCTGGCCATGAGCCCAGCACCATCCTGAGCTTGAACTTCCATTGAATAAAATTTGTATTCTTCAAAATCCAGTGGTTCTTTATTTGATATTTCTCCTGTATAAGAATCTAAATGAAATATTTGGGCCACTCTGTGGTCTATATTGTGAAAGGAGTACATTACTTCCCCATTGGCTCCCTCATCTGGATCGGTGGCATTTACGACGAGCAGCCGAGTGCCTAGCGGTACATTTTCTGGGACATTAATGTGGTATTGTGCCTGTGTAAACGCTGGAGGGTTGTCATTCGCATCCACTACCTGAACGCAAATTCGGAGGGTCCCTGAACGGACTGGGTCGCCTCCATCAGAGGCTGTGAGGAGGAGGTGGTGGATGGCTTCTTCTTCTCTGTCTAGGGGACTCTGCAGCACCATCTCTGGGTGTTGGGGCCCATCAGCTCCCTGTTGCACATCCAAGGAGAAATGGGGGTTGGAGCTGAGTTGGTAGCTCTGGAGTGAGTTCATACCTACATCGAGGTCTTGCCCAAAAGGCAGAGGGATCCTGGTGCCTGGAGTGGTTATTTCATTCATTTTAAATTCCAATTCCTCCAACTGAAATTGGGGAGTGTTGTCATTAATATCAATTATTTCCACTTCGACAGGGAAAAGCTTCATTTTATCCTCAACGAGGATGTTAAAACTCACAAGACATGGTGTGCTCTGAGCGCAGAGCTCCTCCCGGTCTACCCTGCCTGCGGTGACCAAGCTACCACTTCTCCGGTTCAGAGCGAAAAGCTGCATCTTACCTCTAGAGACAATGCGGACTCCGCGATCTGCCAGCTCCTGGGGTTGTAGCCCCAGGTCCTTGGCGATGTTGCCCACGAAAGAACCTTTGTCCGTCTCTTCCCGCACTGAGTAGCGGATATTCTCAGCCTCGGCTTCCAATAGCAGCTCCAGAAAAAGGCACAGGAGCATCAGCCCGCTGCAGCAGGTCAACTTCGCCTGAATCTTCATTGTTCTCTCGCTTCGTGGTTTTCTCCCAGTCCAGTACCAAGGGTACGGTTTCTCTGCTTTTCTGAGCCTAAATTTTCAGGAGAATTTTGAGAGAAGAGTCGTCCAGAAGTAGGGTTTTGGGCAGACTCAGTTTTCAGTCAGGCGGGGATCGAGGTTCTAAGAGGCACAATTTTTTTTTTTCCCCTTCGTGCGCGAACTGCCTGTATCGCCCAGATTGGTGAACAGCGGCGCCCAGAGTCCTAACCAGTTACTGCAGTCCTAAAATACTTCAATACTTAAATTTTCTCTTCTCTTAACCTGATACATTTGTTTTTAAGTCTTAGTTTATTGTCAAGGAAATAGCCTTTCTGTAATATATGTAGGAAAGGGAAACTACTCTTTTCATTTACTTAAACTTATCTAAATGTTGCTAAATTGCAATATATGGGAAAATACCAATAATCCCAAACTATCTGCTTTCCCTGTCTGCTATTCAAGGAATAATAGTAAAAGGCTAACATCACAAAGAGGACAAAAATCATCCCTCTACTTTTTCTGTAGTATATCTTGGCCACTTGATAATTCCCCAACCACACAGACAGAGCAGTTGCCCTTTGACTGGAGAATGAAAAAAAATTGGAGGAAAAAAAAACTTTTAGAATATAAGCTAGACTTTCAAAAATTGGACCATCCCATTTTTTCCCATTATACTTTGAATGTTTACCAGAAACCTTGGGATTCTGAAGGACATGGTTTAACTTTATCTTTATTTTTCCTCTTTTTCTAAAGTATCTACGTATTATGTGGGTTTTTTAAAGTATTACAATTTATCCAAAGGTAATAAATATATTTTGAATAAAATAACATTGGGCTCTTAGAGTTCCATTGGAAAAAGTCACATGATTGTATAGTTTAGACTTCAAATTTAAGAAAGAGATAGGCTGTGATATTATTCTTCAATAATGAAAAAACCTGCTGCATCGTTATTTTTAGACAGGCTATTATATTAGGATAATATATATATGTTCTTCTACAATCACACTGAATATTTCCTCAAGAGAAGTTGGTTTGCTTAAATAGCAGTGTTTTTCGACTGGGAAGATGAGGATGTTGCCTTCCCTGTTTTACTCATTGTAGTATGAGTAAAAGGTTACTAACTAAAATGTCTCAGGCTTAGAGGAATTTATTTATCTTTACCACAAAGTTAGAGAAGTATCATGTGTTACCTGCGTTCCAGAGTTTGACATTTTCAAGAATAAACTAAGCCAGATACTGTCAGATAACCTATGGACACTGTGATTGAGAAAATTTCAGAAAATGAGAAAAGAAAGAAATAATCAAAGGTCACAAGAAGAGTTCTTGAGGCCATGTGTGGTAGCTCATGCCTGTAATCCTAGCACTTTGGGAGGCCAAGGTGGGGAGGATCACTTGAGCCCAGGAATATGAGATTGCAATGAGCTATGATGATGCTACTGTACTTGAGTACCAGCAAGAGAAGGAAACCCTGTCTAAAAAAAAAAAAAATGAAAAAAAATGAATAAAAAGAATAGTTCTTGGAAATAGAATTTCTGTTATTATACAACTAAATCTACAGTTTCTCAGTTTCTCAAAGACAAGCATATGGAGCCTAAGGGTAGAAATTTAAAGATACAATAAATCTCCTCCAATATCGCAAGGAAGGGACTCTTTGAAAGAAACATAAATTTTTAGAATACACAATAAGAGGCACAAATTTTTCCCCAAAGCAACTGTGAGCTAATGAGGCAAATTAATATATACATAAAACTATTATAGTAAGTAAATACGCTCAACAACAAACAAGCGGGGTGATTTATAAAAGGATAATATGGATGAAATAAAAATGTTGAAACTCACATGAACACATTTGAATCCAGTATAACATTTAAGGCTTCATTGCCGGCACTACAGAGACTATCTAGTTGGAAGATGTTTCTTGAGTTAATTTGAAGAAACTAAGATTTTGTAATATCTGACGCCACAAATAGATTGTAGAGACAAGGCAAATCTCCTTCAAGTTAAGGGCAACTCCCAATCCAGGCTTGGACCAGAGACCAGGCTGAAAGCATCCCCAGGTGATGGTGCTAGAGGAGTGTTTGCAGGTTCAGGGCGATGACCATAGTCACTTGGAGGAGAAACAGTATGGAGAACAGGGCCAAGGCCACCACCAGGTCAAACTGCAGCTCGGCCTGCCTGGGAGCAGGTGCTAGGTGATTGCTGAGGTCCAGTAGCAATGCCTGCAAACTGTGGGCAGACACTAAGGGCAGCATGACAATTCGCCGTTGCCCATGGCAGCCAGCAAACCATGGAAGGCTGCATCTCTGTCACCTGCAGGGGTGGCGCAGTCACCTAGCTCGTGAGTATCCCTGGGTTGAAGAGCCAGGTTAGCTGGCCTGACACATGATAGAACAGTCAGACTTTGTGCCCCAGTTGACATCTGCTTTGGTAACCAGGTAGCTGGATTGCATTGTGTGTGATGCAGGGTCAAAGTGGGCCGTGCCTGGCTGAAGCTCCCAGCATAGTGTTCTCTTTGTGTTTTCTTAGTGGTTGTCCACTATCACAGGCAGGCTCGGGATGACACTGAGCCAGTTGAACCCTGGTCACCAGCCTGCAGAATCAGCTCAAAGGCAGTTTGCATGAACACCATTGCACTCTGTGCTCGCTAACACATAAGACGACAGTACCACGGTGCCAGGTTGCTGGTCAGGAAGAAATAGGAGACATGTGGGACTCTAAGTCCAGGTGGGAAGTGCTAAAATACGCATTGGAAATGCTGGGTGGCTGTTCCCTGTTGCCTGGAACAGATAGGATGCTTGTTGCAGAATGGGAGCATTTTTGTTGATGCAGATGATATGTACGGTGATGCTTGTACTGGAGAAGAGGGACGGCTCATCTTTGTTGGTGGCTCTGATGGTGACATTGTATTTTAGGGTCTGCTCCCAGTTTAAGATTCCACGTGTCAGTATGCTGACAAAAATTACATAGTAATTCTCAGAGGTGAACTGTTTTCTGCTGTGACCATTCCTCTCTGTTTTCACCTCTCCGTTTAAGCAGGTCTCTCAGTCTTGTTTTGATTATTGCAACCACAGTTCTTACCTAGAATATGATTGGACACTCAGCTGAAAGAAACCTCCATTTCGACCAGGACTCTGAAAAGGGCCCTCAAACTGCTTTCACTCTTTTCTTCTATTCCATGCTGTGTTACTCTTCAATATCGAGTATTTCTGTCATTGGACGGGAGATACATTCTGTATGCCCTGTGAGATTGTGTGGATAGTGTAGAACTCTGCCATAAAGATATTATCTAGGCAACCTGAAGAATACAGAGGAGGTGGAGAGCAGGTGCTCTGTAATCTAACTCTGCTGTACACATTGTGACTCAATATCCGAAGACTGGCATTGGCTCCCAAGGCCTATATTTTGCCCTGAGCTGTTCTGCCGCTTTCCACCACTCAGTAGTGGCAGCTCTGCTCCTCGTTCAGGGTTTTCTTTCTTCCTTTTTTACAAGAGACTGGGTTTCACTCTGTCTCTCACGCTAGAGTGCAGTGGCATGATTATAGTTCACTGCAGCCTCCAATTTCTAATCTTAAGCAATCCTCCTGCCTCAGCCTCCCTCATCCTCCAGAGTAACTTGGACTACAGGTGTGCACCACAGTGTTGGGCGTAGGATTTCTTCAACAGAAATTGAAAGTATTTACTGCTCTAATGCTCTCCCTTACTTCTGGGGGAAGGGGAGATGGTTATTGAAATTAATCTGATAAACTTGTAGAAAGAGTTACTGCCAGTGTCCAAATCTGCAGATATAAGAGTAAATGTTCCTCTTATTAAGCTGTTTTCCAGGCCGGGCGTGGTGGCTCACGCCTGTAATCCTAGCACTCTGGGAGGCTGAGGCGGGAGGATTGCTCGAGGTCAGGAGTTCGAGACCAGCCTGAGCAACAGCGAGGCCCCGTCTCTACTAAAAATAGACAGAAATTAGCAGAACAACTAAAAATATATAGAAAAAATTAGCCAGGCATGGTGGCACATGCCTGTAGTCCCAGCTACTCGGGAGGCTGAGGCAGGAGGATCGCTTGAGCCCAGAAGTTTGTAAGGTGGCTGTGAGCTAGGCTGATGCCACAGCTCTCACTCTGGCCTGGGCAACAGAGTGAGACTCTGTCTCAACACCACCAACAACAAAAGATGTTTTCCATAATTTCCAAAACAAAATGTGTACTAAAAGGCGTTATGTTATTTATATCCAGGATGAATATGTTTATATGAAAAACATTTATATGATTTTCAATGGTTTCAAATTCAAGCCTAGTGTCTTCCTTTGGCATATTTGCTATATCTATCCCGTCATTCTCAAGTTCATCTCTGCTTTCTTCGCTGTTGGTAAAGAATGGCTTCTCAGCACTGGTCACCGAGAAGCAGTTCTTAGGCAAGATGCCCCGCCTTTAAACTCTTGGCCTTCTCTCCCAGAATCTCATAGCACACGTGCTATGTTGTTCTCTAGGCAGAACAAAGGCATTAGGAAGGGAAATAGCATTTCCTGCACCTTCATTGTGGGGGAATTCTTCCTTTATATCTTCTTCCTGCTGCTGCTCATCTGAACGCCCCTTGCTATAGTTGCTCCCTGCTTCCAGCTTACAAAGGCACGCTGGAAAGAAAAAAGGCAGCGCCTCACTTGGGGTCATTAAACATCCTGACTTTCTGATCAAGATATCTGGAACAGACTGTGGAAGAGAGGGCGTACAGAGTGCCCTTTATGTGTTTCTCGGAAGCCTTCGGGGATCACTGCATCAGAATCACCAGTGGATTGCTTTGCTTTACTCCAGCGATGGACTGGCTGACAGTGGTACCTAGAGGCCCAGTATATCTACCCCATGTTATTTTTGAAAGTCCTCACAAGACACTGTATTTGCTGTATTTATGATACTTATTTTAGAATACCAGCTGCTTTAGTACGAAGGGTGCAAATCATTATTTCTTTTTGACAAAATATTGATAAAATGGTCTTTCCACATAATTTAAATCATTTTAATTTATTAAAATTTAATTTATTAAAATTTGACTTAAAATAGAATACAGAATTTTCCCTCTTGACATTTCCTTTTCAAGATGATACACTACTGAAATGAATTTTAGTTTAAAAATGGCTACTCAAGAAATAATCCATTGTAAAAAGAATTTTGCATTGTAAAAAAATTCTCACTGTAAATTTAAGAAATTTTCACTATAAAAAGGTAGAAAATACTGCTAAAAACGTAAAATCACCAGTAATGGCATTATATAATTACTGATAAAAAGAATTTATATTTGATGCCCATCCATACTTGTTCAATACATATATACTTTCATAATTTAAAAAATAATCAGCTCTTTCATGGATACTATCGGTTGTCCATACCCTTTCCTCTCCTCTAACACTTCTTTTTACTTTAAGTGTCTACCCTCCATGTACCTATAGGGAAGCAGAATCTATTCATAGCTGTAGTAGGATCTGATAAATCTAAATTTTACTTTTAAAATGGCTACTCAAGAAATGATCCACTGTAAAAAGAATTTTACATTATAAAAAAATTCTCACTGTAAATTTGGTAATACAATAATGGTAATCTCATCCTCTTGAGAGTGCTTAGTTACGAAGACAGGCTTAAAATAATAAGCTTAGGGCAGGGTTTCTTAATCTTGGTACTATTTTGAATCAGGTAATCCTTTGTTGTGGGGAGCTGTTCTGTGCCTTGTAAGATGTTTAGCAGTATCCCTGGCCTCTATGCACTAGATACCAGTAGATCCCACCCCCACAGTTGTGACAACCAAAGATATCTCCAGACATTACCAAATGTCACCTCTTCCCAACTGTTTTGAGAAATACAGGCTTAGGGTATTTCCCTGGTGAGTATTACTGCGCCATTATAGGTACATGACCTCGGTTGGTCCGGTTGAATTGAAAGACAGACTGCTTGGGGGGAAAGCCACTCTCTTAACTTGTCATGGACAAGAAAGGAAATTCTCCAGTTACTGCTGGCTGGCATCCTGTGACTACAGCCTTTGCAAGTGTACAAGGAGGGGAGAGCAGAGCTGAAAGAATAATAGAAAAAGTATAAAAAAGTGTTCCTTCTTCAAAATTAGAAAGGTAAAAACAATTTGTGCTAGGCCATGATTGCATCATGCCTAGAGGCAGTGATACTTCTAGACTTACACTGTTCCACTGAGCACTTGAAATGTGGCTAGTTGAAACTGAGATGTGCTGTTAAATGTAAAACACACACTAGATTTTGAAGATTTAATAAAAAATAAGAATGTAAAGTGTATTATTAATATTTTTTACATTGATTATATATTACAATTACATTTTAGATATATTGGGCTAAATAAAGTTATTGAAATTAATTTCACTTCTTTTGCCATTTTAATGTGGCTACTAGGTAATTTAAAATCACATCTGTGGGCTGGAGTCTGTGGCCCACATTATATCACCATTGGACAAAGCTGCTCTAGACTACCTAGTTTTTGAAATAATAGATTTTATTATTGTTTAAACTAGTGTAAATTAGGCTTTGATTTTTTTTCCTACAGAAAGCACCCCACTTGATACAAGAACTGATATATATTTTTAGTTAACTTGCTTTTTACCTTTAAAATATATGTTGATACAGTAGTATATAAGCTTGCCTTTTTGGATGTTTGCCACTTCCTCACCCCTATAATTTTCTACCTCCGAAATATAAGTATGACTTCTCCCATCACACATAATTTCTTTTGATCTCCAAAGTATAAGCAGCCCTTTAAAGAACTTGAAAGTATGTTAAAGGTTATTTTCAAACACACAGGATTAGTATTAGACTGATTGCCATACTGCTTAAACATAGGTAGGAAGACTTTGGAGGACTTGTTACCACACTGGGAAATTTATTGCTCTCCCCAAATCTTTGGTTCACTGGTGCCACAGATATCCCACAGAAAAACCACAGGAGTGTAATTCTTTCATCAATTTAGAGTTTTCCTGTATGTCTAATGAATTAAAAAAAAAAAAAACTGGATTTATCACCAGACATTAAGATGATGCAGTGTGGCACAGCCTTTAGTTTTAGGGTCAATATAATCTTCTCCCCCAAAAAGAGCATTTAGAAAATATGTTAAACTCAAAAGCAGATAACATGTTTCAAGTCTGAATGAGGCAGATATTTTAGCAAAACTTTAGTCAATCCTTTTAATTATGTCTGACAACCTTCCATTTAAAGGTTTACTAACTAAAATATGTCATAATGTTAGCAAATCAGAATTGCACAGAATTTATCTCAAGTTACCTTCTGTGACAAGGATATCCGAGCATCATAAAACTCATAGGAAACTAAAATGCCAATTAACATTTGGATTATTTTCATGTATAAGCACGATCTCACATTTTATATTGTTAAATGAAGCACTATGCAGAGGTTAGCATGTTAAATTCTCACATCTATAAAATAAGTAAAAACAGGTATAATTAAAAGCCAAATAAAAACATTTTATCTTTGGAAAAGGAAATAGATCATACTGGAAATTATAGATAAACCAGCTAACATTCTTCAACACATTATAAACAAAGAGAAATAATGTGCGGTTATCTGGAAGGGCATAAATTCTCTTTTAAAATTAACATAATAAAACCAAACTGGTGTCAGACCATTTAATTTCCTCCCGTGATACAGCATCACAGTGTACCTAAACCACACTCACACACACTATTAGTAAACTTCCCCACTTCATAACAACTGGCACTGTCCTTGACCAGAGAGGAAATGTATATAAAGCGGCTCTATCTCATTTTAAAGTGACAAAAAATGTATTTGCTCTTACAAATTACAGCGTTTAGACTATATGTCTTTTCTAGATAGATCAATTGTTTCATTCAATTAGCAAATACTTTTTGTGTATCTCCCACGTTCTGGTACTACGCTGACTGGGACATGATGAACAAGACAGAAAAGATCACTATCATGGAGCTCTCAATCATAAAGAAATAAAGCAAATTTTGGAAACGTTAATTGCCTTTTAAGAGTATTCTCTTAGATTTAGGAGAAGTTGTTAATACTTTAGAAGATACAATTTAAATTTTAAATGACTTTGACGCTCTACCAAACAGATTCACTGAAAAATAAATGGAAATAAATAGAAATGAATAGAAAATGTTAACAGTTAAGTCAACATACTAAAAAATATGTGTTGATGAATACCTATCCATAGAAGAGACAAGCAGAAAACAGCAAAACAATAGAGGTGGAGTGAAAAATAATTTCAAAGCAATTTAAAAATTATCGGCACGTGACAGGCAGGCAGGAAATACTTCACTTATATTCTGCTTTAATAAGGCCATCAGTCTATCTATCTGTTCAAAATGAACCTGTGCTTCCAGAAGAACATTTACTTCTATGTTTACATTTACATCTACGTTAAGCACATTAAAAAGTGGAATCTGGCCGGGCGCGGTGGCTCACGCCTGTAATCCTAGCACTCTGGGAGGCCGAGGCGGGCGGATCGCTCAAGGTCAGGAGTTCAAAACCAGCCTGAGCAAGAGCGAGACCCCATCTCTACTAATAATAGAAAGAAATTAATTGGCCAAC
>CAUYRT010047846.1:0-26660 GCA_963574885.1 Lepilemur ruficaudatus
GCCTGAGCAAGAGCGAGACCCCGTCTCTACTAAAAATAGAAATTGGCCAACTAAAATAAATATATATATAGAAAAAATTAGCCGGGCATGGTAGCGCATGCCTGTAGTCCCAGCTACTCGGGAGGCTGAGGCAGGAGGATCACCTGAGCTCAGGAGTTTGAGGTTGCTGTGAGCTAGGCTGACGCCACAGCACTCTAGTCCTGGCAACAGAGCGAGACTCCGTCTCAAAAAAAAAAATTAAAGTGAGATATTTTCTACCTAACAAATTGGCAAAAATTAAAGACTGATAATTCCTCATTCAGTGTTGGTGGGAAAGTAAATTTGATAAATATCAAATTACCTTTTGGGAGAGTAACTTGGTAATGTCAATTAAAATTTCACTTGTATGATTTCGTCCTACACAAATACTTAACAAAAAAATTATGTATAATACAAATAAGTTCATTACCTCATCATTTATAATTGCAAAAAAATTGGAACTGTAGATGTCCATTAATAAGAAACAAGTTAAATTATGATAGATCTGTAAAATGAAACACTCCATAGCCATTTAAAAGGCTAATTTAGCCCCAGGAGCAGTGGCTCATGCCTGTAATCCCAGCACTCTGGGAGACCAAGGTGGCAAGATCCCTTGAGGCCAGGAGTTCAAGACCAGCCTGGGCAACATAAAGAGGTCCCTGTCTCTACAAAAAAAAATTTTTTTAATTAGCCAGATGTGGTGGTAATTCCCAGGTGAGAGAGCAAGATCCTGTCTTTGGAGTGGGGGGCAGGGTGAAGAGGGTAAAACACTAGAGTCATGATGCACATTAAAGCGGAAAAAAAAAATCACAGAAGCCATGGAAGGACAGTCTTAGCAGGGAGGCAACAGTCTACAGACAAAAGCATCAGCTACAAAATCAGACATCCCTGGCCTTGATTCCAGCTTCATCCCTTGTAAAATATCAGCCCTTGATCAAGCTCCTGACTTAAATCTCAGTTTCTTCATCCAAAAGGTGGGGCTACTACCACCTATCTCACAGTTGTCC
Organism: Lepilemur ruficaudatus; assembly: GCA_963574885.1. NCBI lineage: Eukaryota > Metazoa > Chordata > Mammalia > Primates > Lepilemuridae > Lepilemur > Lepilemur ruficaudatus. The sequence continues at coordinate 1,026 of CAUYRT010047846.1, forward strand.
TGAGAACCACCGGTTAAGAACTATGAAAACTTTACGCCATGTGCCTAGCCCACACATGGTGCATGCTCAATAAATGACATGACTGTAGTTATTATGCACGGCAAAGTGGGCTATAATGCAGCATGACTCCATTTCCATAAACAACAGTAAACAGGTAGATAGTTTGCACAGAATGAAGTCTGGAGGGATACTCCATTTAACAGTGATTAACTAGATTGTGAAATTATGGACAAATTCCTCCCCTTCCCACCCCTTCTATATATTTCTAATTTCTCCAAAGAACACATACTACCTATATTTTCATAAGAGAATAAAAGCCCAAAGAAGATATAGATTTTTGAATTTACCCAAGATTGGAGACTTGTATTACTTTTTATTATGTCTAAAGGCCCATGTGGGAAAGGAAAAGGTGATAAGGAAGAAGGTAACAGAGGGACTAGAAGTGATCCCCAACCCTGTGCCCTGTCACAGTGAAATCCACTCAGTTTCAGGAGCACCTGGCATAAGGTATGTAAAGTATTTAAAGGTATTCCTGGTAGAGGCCAAGCTGAAGCCCTCCAGGTCCAAAGCCAGCACACACTGCTGTCCTAGGCCTCACCAGACTTTGTCTAAATGCCAAAGAAGTTTTGGGCAGGCCGGGCGCAGTGGCTCACGCCTGTAATCCTAGCACTCTGGGAGGCCGAGGCGGGCGGATCGCTCAAGGTCAGGAGTTCGGACCCAGCCTGAGCAAGAGCGAGACCCCGTCTCTACTATAAATAGAAAGAAATTAATTGGCCAACTGAAAATATATAGAAAAAATTAGCCGGGCATGGTGGCGCATGCCTGTAGTCCCAGCCACTTGGGAGGCTGAGGCAGTAGGATTGCTTGAGCCCAGGAGTTTGAGGTTGCTGTGAGCTAGCTAGGCTGATGCCACGGCACTCACTCTAGCCCGGGCAACAAAGTGAGACTCTGTCTCGGGGGGAAAAAAAAAAAAAGAAGTTTTGGGCAATGGGGCAAGGGTACTGATTTCTTAACCCAGGTGCTGGGTACACAGGTGTTTACTCTGTGAAAACTCACCAAGCTAGACAATATGTGCTTTTCTTCTGTGTATATGCTACACTTCATCACTAAAATTATCAATGAAAGAGAAAAAATTCTGGAGTAACCCAGGGATGGGGAGACACAGGGAGACCTAACTAGACAAAACAGCTGCTCTCACTCTCAGCGCTGACTACAGATTTGAATTATGTTGGGGGGTGGGGGGGTGCTGATACGATGATCACATATCACCTGGGGAGCTGTGAAAAATGCTGGGGCCCGGGGTTCCACTCCAGACAAATGACATCAGATTCCCTGGAGTCCAGGCATTGATATTTTCTTTTTTAAAAGGTCCTCAGATGATTCTAATATACAGTGGAGATTAAAAACCACTAAACTAGTTGAACCAGAGGGACTGCCACTGGGAACTCCAGGCAGGTTGAAGCATGGGCCCTGCCTGTCCCGGTGGAAGCCGTAGGGGTGGAAGCGTTTATGTGTGGAGTATTTAGGAGGCACCCACCCAGGTCCTCCTCCATATCTGGTTTCCCCAAGTCTTGGGCAGACAACCAATGGGGAGCAATGCCCTCCACATGGAGGAGGCGGCATCTGTAAAGAGGGGGAGGGGTTTTCCAGGCTTCCCAAGGGTTGGACACGGAACCCTGGTTCTGGCTCCTAGCCGGGGTGTGCAAACTGTCCTGGACCACTTGCCAGCACAGCCCTAAGACACACACCACTGCAACCACACAACCCCAGAGCTAAGACCTAACTACTACCTAGGGTCCAAATGACATTTCTAGGAACCCACAGCCAGAAAACAGGAAACCAAGGAGAAACTGTAGTGGGAGGAAAGGCCACAGGGCAGAGGTCAGCACATAGCTCAACCATGGGGTAGGACCTGGCTCAGGGGCAAGTGGCAGGGCCAGTGAGGAGGGGGGATACCATATGGCCCACCTGCCCAGAGCTTCCAGCACTAATATGGGAGCCCCCATGCCACCTTCATCCTGTGTCCATCCTGCCAACTGTGCAACAGAAGCCATGGGTTTGACCCCAGCAGATAGCCATCTTAACCAGGCAGCCGTTAGCATTTTACAAGCTTCCTTAGGTGATTCTGACACAGTCGTTGGCCCACACTTCACAAAGCATGCCCTCAGAGGCCTTCTCTGCTCAGTCTAGGACTTACAGCTGAGCTCAAAGCACAAGGGGCAGGATTGGGGATGGGCTAAGGCCATGAATAGCATCCTAGGATGGAGAGGACAGTACCAGAGAGAAGGATCCACAGTGCCAGGAAAAATAGGATGGGCACCTCTTGGGCACTGCCTCCAGCGCACCACTGAAAATCCGTTTCTGTATTCCCTCCCCAGAGCTCAGGATGTAGGGCAACAACAATCCACATTGTAAAGGCACTGTCTCCCCTCTCTGGGTCCAGCAGGGTGTGGTGAAGTGGGGGAACCCTCTGTGTCACCACCTGAACTCGTTCAAGCCAGCAGAGAAATGACTTGGTCCAAGAGTCACACCCAAGGGAGAAGGTGTCGCAGAGTAAGTTGGTCTGGGAATCCAGAGAGGATTCTCAGGCCAGACCCTTCCCAAGGGCTCTCTCTGCCTCTACGGCTCTTTCCTTTTCTGCAGAGTGGCCAGCAGGAGTCAGAGATGGAACCTCCCTGAGGTTCCTGAAGGTGGACTGGCAGGAGACAGCTCCTTCTGAAAACTCCATCTGTTTAATGGGGCTGGACACCAAGGCCTGCAAGCTAGAAAACCAGACTCCTGGGGATGGGGGATTTGGGGAGGCAGTGAATGCTACAGAGGAGGCAAGGCAGGAGAACTCAGTCCACAGGGCACAGAGCTCAGGAGCAAGCTGCAAACCCTTGCAATGCCTTTGTTTCCTTTGCAAAGCCCATGAGGTTAGGATTACACAGGAAAAATGCTGGGAGGCGGGGTTGAGAAATCCAATTACTTAAGCACCAAGGGCATAAGAGTTCCAGGCCACAGAGGTAACCAGGATTTGCTTAGACTCTAATCTTCCTATCCCTAGAATGTTTGTCTCTTAAGGAACATTTTTGTAGCAAGACACTTTTACCTACTCACCTCCCTCTCCACTCTCCTCTAGGATGAGGTGGCCAGGATAGAAGGAAATTCATATTTTTACTTTTTTGCCTAATCTTTAGCATCTCAGGCAAAAAGACCAAAGATGCTCAGCAGGAGGAAGTAGAGGGAAGATGGCCAAACTCATGCAGTCAAAAACATTGGGATGTCTATCCTTACAGAAATCAGGGCAGAGTCTGTAATCAGCCGCCAGAGGAAAAAGGCTACACATCTAGGTTATTAAGAGCCACTGAATGGAAAAAGCTCAAAAGTCAAGGTGGCCTGACTGTAGCAACGAAATCTCTTGCAGGGCTTTCAGGGGGCTCACACTCCCCAATCAGACTCCCAGAGGTGAAGGGAAAGACAGCGGACTTCTTTGTATACAGAAGCCAAGATGCAAGTAAATCTTTCAGGGCACTCCCAGAGAATCTCTGGGGCAGAAAGATCTCTACTCTTCCAAGTGTTGGCTCTGTCATAAAGACCGAGGGTACATTAGAGTGGAAAAGTGATGTCTGAAAAGAATGGAGAGGCATCAAAACAGAGACCCTATGCTCTTTGAGAAGCAAAGTTCCAAAGTAGTGCTTAGATCTTACTTTTTGTCCAAACTAAATAAATAAATAAATAAAGCAGTGCTGTTCAGGGTATGGCCCATAAACTGTTTATCACCAGTCGACCACAACATAAATACAGGAAAAAGAGGAAGGCTTTAGAAACCGTTATAGCAATTTAAAGCTACCATGCCATCGAAGCGCATGGTCACTAGACTGGCCTCACTGAATGGCTCAGAGACCAGTCAGTGCGAATGGTGCTGAACTCAAGAGGTGAGCTGCATGTGCTACAAGCTGCAAACCAGCTGTACAAAGCAGGACTGTGTTTTAGTTTTGCATATCAAGAAAAGAAAAAAAAAACCCCCCCACACACACATCCCATGAAACAAAAACGGGTCCTTCCCCAGATTTAGTTTGAGAAAAACTAACTTCGAAGGTAACACCTTCACTTTACAGAGAAAACTGAAGTCCCACAAGTCCACAGACACTAACTAAGGGATCTTCCCACTGCTAATGACAGACCCAAGAGCAGGACCAAAGCAGGAAATAGAGAGGAGAGAAACTGACAACCGCACTTCTCACCCTCCCCCTTATAGCCAGTGGATCTCACTTGAACCACCTGAAGAAGTCAGGGCTGCAGGAACCATGAAGCCAATTTCAGGTTCAAGGTGAACTGCCCAGGATCAGAATCTCAAACCCAACATGTCTAAAGCCAACACTTTCCATTCAAAACCAAGCTCTTTTCCCCACTAGTCCATTTCTGACCCCACTACCCTAACCTGTCATCCCTAGATCTCAGAAACACTAACTTAATGAAAACAAAGTTGGCGCATTGATTCTTCCTTCAGAGTCCCTTGAGGTTTGCTGAGCCAGTGAGAAAGCAAATGTGAGGAGCTGCATGCACATGGGGTGAGGTGTTTTGTCTGCCGTGTGCAAGTTCACAGCCCCAAACACAAAGTTAAGGTCAAAAGTGGCTTCAACACATAAGGAACAAAAACTGCCAATGATGTTTTTCCCATTTACAGTCACAATTTTTTAGGTAATTTAGTCAGTGTCTTTTACTTCCAATGATTTTGTAAGAATCCCATAATAGTGATTTCTCTATTTTGCAGACCTAACACTTTACCTGGAATACGGCAAATGCTCAACACAGAAAGAGGAAGAAAGGGAGATAAAGTGCGTGGAGATGGGCTCACCGTCCTGCACAGCAGATAATCTACGGATTTTAATCGTCCAAGCCATCCCTGCCCCGTTTGCCTAAAGGCTTCCCAAACTAATCCAGATCTTTCTCAGAAGCTGCAGAGATGCTGAGACCTCAGCCAACTGCCAGATGCCGGGTGTGAGAGGAAACGAGGCCAAAAGCCCAAGAGGTCAGGGGTAGGAAAGGGAGGACTTAAGAGGCTTAGGAGACCCAAAAGCTGAGACAAACCAACGTCCCTCCCCACAGTCCCTGTTCCTGCCCCAGCTAGGCAAACCATTTGCTGCTACAGCTTCCAGGTATGGGAAGGAGCTTGGCAAGACCACAGAGCCCACTTCCCAGCACCCAGGCCCCTCCTCACTAGGCCCAGTAAGACGGTGGTCCCCGAGAGCAGGAAGGCTCTCCCCTGGGCTCACCCACATGTGTATCTTGCAAAGCTCTCTCCCTCTCCTATGACATTCAAGGTGTGTAGGGGAGAAGGGTTTTTGCCAAGGAGGCAGAGCTGAGATTCATTCAAGATCTGGGATTCAATCCCGTTCTTATCACGGACGGGGGAAGCCCCTTCTTTCTCTCCATCCCCAAACTCAACTCTGGAAACCCTTGGCTAGGTTCCTTTCCTGTTCTAGCTTGACACGCTCATCTGCTTCCATATCTCCCCAAGTTCACTGCTGCTTATAGACACACCTAAGAGAAAACGGATTCCCCCTTAACCTCCATAAAAAGCTGGAAAGTGGGAAGAGCTGGCAAGAAAGAACTAGCGGAAGTGACCCACAGTACTTAGAAAGTAGAGGATCACAGATCCTTGACAACAGGGCATTTCTGCAGTGGCCAAAAGGAGAGACAGAAGGCAGAGATCCTGGGCACAGTCCCAAAATAGTTTCCCATCATCCTCAGCCAATTGAGGGTTCCCATGGGGCAGAGCGTGGGAGCCGCGTGGGAGCCCGAAAGCAGGGCGGCCTGGTGCTCTTGGCACTGAGCACTCACTCTGGTCCAGGCTGCCAAGGAGGAGGAGGCAGCAGCAGTATCTGCTTTAGCATTTCCTTGGGATATCGTGGGGTCGACATGCAACATACTAGACAGTAAAGTGTCAACTTGCATTTATCAAGCTCAACTCTGCCTGTGCTAGGCGCTATGTACACTCAGACACCATAGATATTCTTGAAACCCCGGCAGGACTCAGCTCATGGTAGATGTGCACATTCCCACTGCCTACTGGATACCATTCACCCGTAGGGCTTACTCATCCTGCACCCATCTTTATGAGAACACAGACTGTGACACCCTCTTTATCCTGTGTCCCAGAGTGTTGGCCTGATCTCAGAACAAGCTTATACACCAGACACGTCTTCTTACACCACAACTTGATAATGAAAGAGGATCTGGCAAAACTGCCTCATCAGGGTATGTGGGACACTGCAGCCACCTGGCCACCCAAGAAAACCCTAAGTGGGGGGAAGGTGGCACCAGGAACAGGGGACTGAGACTTGAGTGTTTGTTGGCAGTGCCTAAACCAGGCCGAGAGGAAGCTATGATTCTCAGACAGCTGAACAATAAAAACAAGCACAGACACAACCTCAGAGCTTTAAAAACTCAGCCGGCCCAGGCCCTACTCTGAGAAAGGGGTAGGCGGAAGGCTTGTTAGGAGATCTCCATCGGGATGTTCAAAGAGCCCCTGCCACATGCCCACAACACTAAGGGCTAGGCTAGGGTATCAGGCTGGAAGCCTCCAGCAGGACTGCAGAAAACTGGCCTCTATCTTGGGCCAGCAGAATGCAGGCAGGGAGATACAGAGAACACACTTGGAAAGAGCTGAAGGGAAGCAGGTCTGCCAGGGAAAGCCATCACTACAGCAGGAGGGGGTGCTTTCGGGAGTAAACAAACCAGCCAGCCGTCCTTTCTCCCAGCAGAAAGGGAAGCTCTGGCTGACAAGGCTGCAGATACAGAGGAGGGAGGGGACTGCCCCCTTCCTGAGCCCATCTGTCCTGACCCCTTGGCCTTCTTTCCCCAGGCTGGGGGGCAGAACAGGTCTACTCCAGGATTTCCGTGCCCACGGCCCGCAACACCACACTCCTAGTGTGATCACAACTTCTCTAGTCAGCAGTGGGAGGCCAGGGGAGGAAGTGGAGGTGGAACTTGGGGGTTCTGCTCCAGAGAGGAGCATGGAAAAGAGCATGGAGTAAGAGCTGGCGTGCGGTGAGCTCACTTCTCTCTCCTCCCCACCCACAGCACGCCAGCATCAACCATCCTCTGCTTGCCTTGGGGCCTCCCACAGCCTTCTCCCAGGTGATCACCCACCACTCCCAGTCTCACCAAAGCACGCCCAGTGCCCCAGGGGAGTCGATACCACTTGGCTATTCTCCTACCAGGAAGCTGCTCCAAAGGCAAAATTCACATTCTCCCCCAAGTACTTCCTTGCCTCAAGTTCCTTGGGACAAGGTCAGGGAACTACCCAGGCCTCCTCCTCCCGATCCACCCTGCATCCCACATGGAGAAGAAGAGCCTTCCCTGCCAGCGTCCCCGCCCAGTCAGTGAGGTGGCAGGATGCCACTTCCAGCACCTCCACAGAGCTTCCCACAGCTTTCCCAGGAGGCGGGAGGAGGATTTCCAGGGAGGAGAGACTAAGAGCATCTGGGGACACTAGAACCTCACCCACCTGCTACCCAGCAACCAGGCTCCCCAGCTCCCCAAAGACTCCTGGGGCTGAGGGGGCAGCTGGGGCTGAGGTAGGGGCAGGAACAGGCTTCTTCTTTGCCCAGGAAAAGTCCCACATGGCCTGCCCCTGTCCACCTGTCCCCACACTCCTTCCCAGCCTCTCTGTTCTTGGACTTGAGAGGCAGCCACACAGAGCCACCTCCCACTGTTTTCTCCACCCTGGGCCAGCAGAGGATACTGCTGAGTAATCCCAAACTCACAGCAGGTCCCCAGCCCTGAAAAGAGGGGCAAAGCCCAAGGAAACCTACTGATCAGGTCCTTGCCAACCTAGAAGGAGTATCTGTGGTTTCCTAGTAATAGCCAATACTCCACCAGACTCTCCCCTTCCCTGCCCCAAATAACCCAGTCCCCACCCGCAGACAACCACACCGAGCAGCTCAGTGCCCCCTTCTCTGCTTCCCACACACCTGGGAACACTCCCTATCCAGTCCCCCAGACACCAAGCTGCACAGAGTAACAGCAGACACCCAACGGATTCCCAGTCACGATGTTGCATCAGCCCCCACCCTACCCAAAATATCCTCACCCCCACCACCTCCTCTCCTCTCCAGCCATCTCCATGGTGACAGCAGCATGACTAATGACACCCTATCAGCTTCAGACTCAGGAGCACAAATCTCCCTCCCCCTTACACCCCCCCACACAAGGATTTCTGCAGATTGGATGCAAACCAATAGTGCCAGGGACATTCTCGAGAGATTTCCAGAGGCAGGGTGGGGAGTGGGTTACATGTCTTTAAAAAAAAAAAAAAACAGTTCAACAAACCAAACCCCAACTGCACCCAAACCATCCAGCTGAGAAAGCAAAAAGAATTCAAACAAAACCCACACAGGCCTGAGAATTCATTGGCCGCCCACACCCCCGCCGCCCCTCCCCCTCAGCTGCTGCTATACACACAGTGGGAGATTAAGGGATCACCAGAGGAGACCCTTTATTTTTATCCAATCCAGTCAAACACTTCACCACCACCACCACACACACATACACACACACACACACACAAGGTACCTTGACAGCAGCTCCTTGTCCCCAAGGCCCGGCTCCTTCACCAGCCTTTATTTCCACCTGCAAAAGAAGCCAGAGGGACGGATGAGCCAGACTGGTACCAGGAAAGAAGCAAAGTCCTTCTGCTGCACCCCCCAGCACCACCGAGGGGGCAGGAGGAGCGCGGGAGGGGAGGGGGCCTGGGAAAGAAGGGCCAGCAGGGACCATCTTCCTGCCTCCAGCTGCCTCCTTTGCCTTCCACTGTGTTTTTGTTTTCGTTTCGAACCCTCCTGACATCCAAGAGGACGCTGCCCCTCCTGCCAGCGTCCAGCCTGCCCGGTGCTCCTCGCCTGCGCCCCTACGTCGCCCTGCGCCCCTACCTCGGCCGGCCTCCTCTGGTGCATCGGCCGGCGGGCCTCCCATTATCCCCGCCGGAGGGAGCGCACGGAGGGAGGCACTGCAGAGGAGGCGGCGGCCAGCTGCCGGCTGCGCTCCCCTCCCCGCCCGAGCGGCTGGTGTGCGAGGGGCGGCGCGCTCGCCAGCCAATCGCCGCCGGTCCCCGCGGCCGGCCCTGCCCCCGCCCGCGGACCTGCCCAGCCGGGAGGCGGGGGCCACCGCCGAGGGTGCTGCCGAGCTGCGCTGGCTGCTTCCCAGGCCCGCCTCCCTTCCCAGGCCCGCGGCCGCTCCCTGGCAGACTGGGGGATCCCGGGGCACCCCCGCCTCCTCCCGCGGGGACCCCGAGGGAAATGCCCAGAAGGCGTCCTCTGCACCTCCAGGGTCAAAGATGACAGACTGCGCCTCCGGGTAGGGCAGACGCTGGTGGGATTCCCGCTCCGCCACTCTCTAACCCCAGCCAGCATCATCCTGGCAGCTAGGACGGTACCAGGCCCTGTGATAACAGCAGGAGGCTCAAGAGCCCCTTCAATTCCGAAAGAAGAAAAAAAGGTAAAAGCCTAGGCGACAAAAAACGTTCACCCCATTTTGCAGATGAGGAGACAAGTGAAGTGAATTGCCCAAGGTGACATGGCTAGAAAACAGCAGAAGACCTGGGACTCCAAGCCAGGTCTATCTGGCTGTAATAACCATACTCTTAACCATTATGCAGTTCTATTCCTCCCTCCCTCCAGCGCCCACCGCAGAAAACAAGCTGCTTCTAGGAGCCAGCCTCTCCTGTGGCTCAAAGCCTCACCAGGTCACTTTGCCCTCCCCAGACACGCAAACACCCACCCTCACTCCAGATCACTACACCTCTGGTGTCAACATACCCCACCCAAGACAGCCTCCCCACACCACCCCCCACAATGGCTTCTCCTCTCTTGGAGAGGCTACAACAGGAGGTACCCCCACATCCCAAAGGCCCCCCAGACCTCAGGGCTTCCCATCTCCAGGAAAGGCAGAGAGGCGGGGTGGTCCAGACCCCAAGAGCTCTGGCCTTCAGCTTTCCAGACTCTGAGCCTTTGAAGGTCGCAACACCAGGAGACTGAAGGAAGGGCAGGATGAGAAAGAACAGAAAGAGGAAGGCTCTGCGATCCACTCCTGGACCGAACTTCTGGCCTACCTGGCACATCCTTCTCTCCTCCAATCCCACAGCTTCCACCTCCCAGAGAAGGTGACTTCCACACACACCAATTCCAGGCCCCAGCACTGCCCGGCTGGTTGTAACTTACCTCTCTTAGCCTCTCTTTGCTCATCTGTAAAATTGAACTACACATAGCAGCTACTTCGCACGGTTGTGAGGATTCCTGTGAAGAAATGCAGCACAGTGTCTGCCACACTGTGGGTGCTGCTAGCTACTACCACTCTTAATTTTGGGGAGAGCTCACTGGGTGCTACTTCTCATTCTCACAGATGAGTAAGCTGAGGCCAGAGAGGAGACATGACTCATAAGAGTAATTACGATGTATGAGAGCCCCTGAGCCTGTGATTCCTTCTACTGCCCACTCCTCCCCGGGGGCCCCAAGGGGTTACTCAACAGGATGAGCTGCCTTCGGAGAGACTCCCAGAGGCACCAGGGCCCACACCTGCCTCCTCCTGGGGACAAAGGATAGCCCTACTAGGCTCCTTCCAGGGCAGTGAGGGGAGGCAGGTGACAAAGCATGGCAAGGAACAGTGCCCTAAGCCATGGTTCAAGGTGAACAACTGGGATTTAGCACCCCTCTACTCTTACCCTAACCCAGTCCCTCCTTTATCCTGGTCCCCAAAACCCCACCCCACCCACCTATCCCACACACAGCCTGCTGCTGGATGAGAGAGATGAACACTGCACTAAAAATTAGTCCTGTTGCTGCTAGGCTGCCACAGTCTATCAAGCCCCTGCTAGTACCAGGCCCTGTGCCAACCACATCGTAGGATCATCTCATTTGACTTACTCCACACACAACCTCATCTCTCACAGGGAAACAGAAGGACTTAGAGATGTTACTTGTCTGTTAACACAACTAGTGAGTGGTGGACTGGAATTCAAATCTAGGTCCTTCTCATTTCAATTCTCTAACCTCTCTCTCTGCCAACCCCAGGAAGATGCAAAGAAGACTGAAGTCACTTGAACTTGACCACTTCCCTTTAAGGCTGTGGATCTGAGAATAGTAATGCTTTCCTGCCTCAGACTTCCTGATGCTGCTCCTTCTGCCTGGATCCCTCTCCACCTCCCCAACCTGGCAAGCTAATGTGGTGCAAAGCTTAATCCAAACATTGCCTCCCCTCTGCATTTCTCAGATCACCAACACCAAGTATCACCCACTCCTCCCGGTCCTCACAGAGCAGTGTACTGCCTCTTCCAGGGCACCAGTCACAGTGAACTACAGTTATTTATTTATATGGCAGTCCTCCCCACGTGGGCAGGGGCCCTGTCTTCCCCATTTTACTAGGCTCTGCAGAGCTGGAATGTGCTGAGCTGAGTTTCTACACAAGGAGGGTGGAGAAGCAGGGGGCCGGACACTGAGATGCGGAGGCCAGTCTCTAGGTCGGCCTTCTCTCTGAGGTCCCCAAAGATCCAGGGGACACCTGCTCCTGGAAGGGCAGGACCTGCCATGTCTGAACTGTAGCCAAGCCCCAGACTTGTTCAGCCAGCACACATCTTCCTTACCAGCCCCCCTCAGGAGCCACAGAGCCAAGTTCCCACCCCCTCATCCCTGCTCAACCCATCTCACCATGCTCACTCAGCCCTGCAAAACCCACCCTGCCCTCCAGCAGCCTCAGCTACCCCAGGTCCCCAAGGCAGTCCACCTGCTTCTGTCCCCATCTCACCCTGGCCTTGTTCCCTCTTCTGAGGCACCTGGAACACCAGGGCTTGAAGGAGTCACAGAGGCGCATGCCAGGGCCACTCTGCCTCCAGCCAGGACACTCTCCCCCACCTGACCTTCTTCCCATCTCTATCTGTCCCTTTTTCTACAGGCTTCACAGTGATCAACCCAGAGGTACTTGAAACCCCTCTGCATGGATCCCCTTCCATCATGACCCCTCAGTCTCCACTGTGCTCCCAGCAGGAGGAATGGGGCCACAGCCCTCCCCACTGAGAAGAGGTGAATGGATTCACCCACTTTTAGGACACACAAAATGCCCCAACACCAAGAACCTCAGGAACACAGATACCCACAGGCCAGATGCCACACAGTTATACAAAGACCAGGGAATGCAGACACATCCAGACACATATCCAGGGGGATGTGCAAGAGCATCAACCAAGCACCAACTCCATGTCAGGCCCCACACCTGCAGCAGGATATACCATACCTTATTTAATTCTCAGAACAACCCAATGAGAAAGGAACTACTCATGCCCATTATGCAGATGGAGAAATTGGGATACAGCAAGGCTAAGTACATTGTCCAAGGTCACATAGCGAGAAAATGACTGGAGAGAGTTCTCACCACCCCCTCCCTTGCATGGTACAGTCAGGTCTGCTCTGTGTAGTTCTACAATTTTCATATCCACCTACCTCTTCAAGAGCAGGCAGAGGGTAGAGGGAGACGGGCTTCTCATCCCCCCTCACCATGGCTGTGTCCTGAATGAGGTCACTCTCCACAGGGCTTTACTTCGAAGCTCAGTTCAAGCCCTGCTTCCTCCAGGAAGACTTCTCTAGTTACCCCAGTCCTCTGCCAGCCCACAGCACTTCTAACATTTCTCATTTGCCACTTGATACTGCTACTTGTCTCTCTGTATGTGTGTCCTGCATCCCCAACCAGAATGACTGGAGTCGTGCTTCTCCGAAGCCCTTGTGGGGTTTTACCCAACATTCACACGCTGAAGGCACTTGGAATCAACTGTGAGGGAAGTCTGTGACCTCCTTCCCTCTCCATCACACAAAGGATCCTGCCAAAAAAAGCCCCAACACCCCCTCCACCTTCAGAGCCTATGTTTGAAGTCCCTGGTGTCCACGCATCAATTTCCACCCAAGTAATTGCCGCCCATCACACACATCATCCCCTATATTTGAAACTCTTTGCGGTTGTCATGGGAACTGCCTTTGCCTTCATTCACTGATCAGGCCTCACAATTAGCTTTGGCAGCGGAAGTCTGTGTCAAGGCAATCGGCAATAGCGGGGAGGAGGAAGCCGAGGAGGAGCAGCAGCAGCAGAAGAAAAGATGCTCCTCCTTGCAGATGGAGCAAAACCAGACTGAACCAAGGCACCCAGCGATGTCCAAGGGAAATGGGTCAGAGCCAGCCAACAACTCCATCCTCATGCTTCCACACCAAAAACAGAATGCACCAGGGGCATCCCATGCTGACAGGCAGCAGTTCGACACTTTGCCTATACCCCGCATCCCCTCCTAGATGCTCGTGAGGTCTTATATTCTGTGAACCTCATCAGGGTCTCCTTTCCCCCAATTCAACAGCCTTGGGCCACCACATGTTCCAGGATCCAAGCAAATGACAAGGGACCGTATGCTGTTGAGAAGGTGGGACACGGATGCTAAGCAGTTCAGAAACCTGAGGGCAGCCCCCAGGCAGAAGATTTCCAAGAGGAATTAACACAAAGCATCCAACCATCCACCTCAAAGATCCTCAGGTGGCACTCAGCAGTCTGGGTCCTTCCACACCCCTGCCACCAGCCACACGCATTCAAACAGCACTTCTACATGCTGCAGGTTTGGGGAGACACTTCTCTTCTCCTGGAAGTGCCTGCCATCCTTCATATCTCACTACAATGAAATTCTCAACACATGGTCCTTTCCCTCCCCACTAAAAGGTGACTAGGGCTAGTCTCTGCCCTCAAGGCGGCACTCCCTCATAGCCCTACCAGACTGTACTGTAATTATTTGTTTCCACGCTTGTCTCCCTCCCCACGCAGTGAGCTCATTAAGGACACAGTTAATGCTTCCCCCTTTACCAGCAGCTCAGGCTCAGCGTGGCACCTTGCAAACAGCCAGTCCCAGGCAAAGCGTGCTGAATGGGGCAAGGAAGGCAACATGCATTGTCCACAGGTCAAAGCAGACGGTGTTCTTCCTCTGGAAACTGAAGCAGCAGAGAGAGAGGAGCTGCCCTCCTCCTGTACAAGGGACTTTGTAGGTCCTGAGACCCAGGAAACATACCACCAGGAAGGTGTCTCTACCCCTTGTCCTTCTAGCACCAGCTCTTCTCCCACCACCCCTCAACACCCCCACACACACTGCACTCAGCCCATCCTGCAGTGTGAACACAATACAGACAGGACCCAGGCCTCACATAAGAGCCTGCCATCCCATGCTCCTCTGGGGCTCCAAGGTCATTCCCAGCATCCATAAGGGAACTGGGGCACCCAGAGCTTACCCTTAAAGCACAGATCAATAAAAGTAAGACCGGTGGCTCACGCCTGTAATCCTAGCACTCTGGGAGGCCGAGGCGAGAGGATCACTCAAGGTCAGGAGTTCAAAACCAGCCTGAACAAGAGCAAGACCCCATCTCTACTAAAAATAGAAAGAAATTAATTGGCCAAGTAAAAATACATAGAAAAAATTAGCCAGGCATAGTGGCGCGTGCCTGTAGTCCCAGCTACTCGGGAGGCTGAGGCAGAAGGATTGCTTGAGCCCAGGAGTTTGAGGTTGCTATGAGCTACGCTGATGCCACAGCACTCTAGCCCAGGGAACAGTGAGCTCTGTCTCAAAACAAATAAAAAAATAAAAATAAATAAAAGTAAGACCAGAGAAAAGAAATAAGACAGGAGATAGCCTCCCCACAAGAATGGCTGGGAAGTGGAACAAACTCTAGTCCAGTACTTTGTTACTTATTTCTGACTCAGCATCTCCACACCTCCTTCCTGAGGCTTTCCCCAGCACTAATTAGGAGGGCAGAGGGTTATGAGGACACCCAAAGTCTAGCCAATGCCCTCAAATGACTCCATCCAATGCAACTCCCCTTCCATTCTGAGAAGCTACAATTGCTGCTCTAACAGCAGTGGGAAGTGCATTGTTATATCCACTAACTTCCCAATTAGGTGTGGGGGAGGTAGAACACAGCAGTGTTGGAATTTGTACAAGTCAGAGCCAGCAGTGCAGTAACAGAGCCACCCAAGAGCACCCCAGTCTGATGCTTGTGCTATCTGAAGGAAGCAAGCAATCCCCAGACCTGTGGTCACCTCAAAGCCAACCAGTTATCCACACTGGGCTGCTGGCCTTCTCCCCCCATTTCCCTCAATGATTAATAAAAACTCAGGTTATCAGATTTCTTATGCAAATGGCAGGGGACAAGGCCACCACAGGGTTTCTCCACTCTAGGTGTGACAGCAGCCTCAGGCAGAGGCCCAAAGCAACCCTAAAGGACCCTCCCAAAAACGGCCCCCCAGGCTCAGAAGGAAGATAAAGGGGTCTCATTCCTTTCCATTACCTTCTCTCTTCCTGAGCATTCTAACCTCATTCCACAAGGGAGCGGTAAAGAAGTGATGGGGAATGGGGCAGGGAATAAGCGACAACTGCTGAGACCCAGGATGTGGTCTTCCAACCCACCCAGTTGCCACACCACCTTCTGCAGAACAAGACAACCCAAGATAGACAGGGGATGGCTCTGGGTGGGGCCCATGAAGTAAGTTTGGGGCTATAAATCAACATGAACAAGGTTCTCCAGGGCTACTACTCAAGGCTGCAGGTGGGGAGGAGTTATTCCCCCCACACCCCTAGCTAAGGCTCCCCAGAGAGCCTGTGGGTAGAGGGCCACACCTCACTCTGTTGCTACTCTTTCCCCAACAGCAGATAAGTAAAACCCAGCCTGTGCCTTCAAGGAGAAGCAATGGGCTTTGAGCTTTGCAATGGGTCAGAATCCAGGAAAGTACTGTCCCCTTCTACAGACCTCACCACTTACCCTGGCATAGGAGCCAGGATCCTAAACCAAAAAATCCTAGATAGCAGCCAACCTAGCAGCTATTTCCTCAATCTAGAGAGAGGCCTAGGTGAGGATTCAGGGACCACACAGGGACACTCTGCAGCTTGCAGCACTGTCCAACAGAACTTCCTGCAGCAGTAGAAATGTTGTCTATCTGCACTGTGCTGTCCAATAGATGAGCCACTAACCACATGTGGCTGGCAATCACTTGAAAGGTGACCAGTGTGACTGAGTTACAGAATGTAATTTAAATTAATTTAAATTTAAAAAGCCACCTGTGGGTGACAGCTATCATACTAGACAGCTCAGGTAGAGTATGCTTCTTAAATACGGGGAAGTCATGAATACGCCTGACAATACTCCTGAGAATTAGGTCTAACATTGAGTCTAGAACTTGACCAAAAATGTTGTGGCCTAAGATAGATGTTTCTTATGCAGTGTAGTCATCTAAGGAATATGAAAATAGACCTGATAATATATTTTACATAGTCTTAGCAAGAGACCACCAAATATGGGCCCCCCTCCTTACAGAGGGGGTCCTCATAACATCCCTGCTGCTCAGCACCCAGACATGTGCAGGCACAGGGAACGCAGGACCTCCCAGAGCTAACTCGTCAGCGTTGGAACAGCTGTAAATGTCAGACAGTTCTTTTTGCTAATGTGAGTTCAGTCGGCCTACTAATAACTTTCTTTCTTTCTTTTTTTTTTTTTTTTTTGAGACAGAGTCACACTCTGCTGCCCGGGCTAGAGTAAGTGCCGTGGCATCAGCCTAGCTCACAGCAACCTCAAACTCCTGGGCTCAAGCGATCCTCCTGCCTCAGCCTCCTGAGTACCTGGGACTACAGGCATGCGCCACCATGCCCGGCTAATTTTTTCTATATATATTTTTAGTTGGCCAATTAATTTATTTCTATTTATAGTAGAGACGAGGTCTCGCTCTTGCTTAGGCTGGTTTCGAACTCCTGACCTTGAGCAATCCGCCCGCCTCCCAGAGTGCTAGGATTACAGGCGTGAGCCACCACGCCCGGCCATAACTTTCACTCACTAATAAAACTGCTCATGAAGGAACTGACCTCCTCTTGCACACAAGATTTGCCTTAGCCTGTGTTCCTCTACTCATTAGCAAGCTGAACAGCCCAGTTTCCTTCAATTGTCCTACATGTGACCACTCCAACAGATTTCAAGATAGGCTGTCAATATTCTTTTTAGAGTTTTCAGTTCTTTCTACCTGCTAGGAAGCCAGGATTCATACATTTCTTTCATAAAACAAGTACAGGACTTTGCATTTACCCTGATTAAATCCCACTGAGTCTTGCCAGGGCTCACTGTAACCCCTTGTTCTGTTATTCAACTTAGTAGCTGCACCACCACCACCCACCGCTCTGACACACCTACTACCTACACCTCACACAAAAAGGGCACACATATCCCCCTTTTTTAAGTAAAGGGATAGAGAAAGAACACACATCCCTTCTGCTCCACAAGCCTCCAGACCCTTCCATGAGACCCAAGATTCCACGGACACACCCCTCTGCATAACCAGCACCATCTACTACTCTCATGGGTCTCCAACCTCCTGAATCAGGTGCTAGTGACCAATCTGTAAGCCCTCTCCTCACTGACCTCAGAACAAACACACAAGTTCCTAAAAAGTTTTATTGATAACTCACTAGACTAGAAGGAAACAAACTCCAGAAGAATAAACACGGAAAAAGTCTCAAGAGGGTCTTGTCTCCTTGGCTTACAGGGTAAAAAAAATAGGTTGGGGCGTCCTCTTGACCCTTGAAGGCAACTGGAATTCTCTGCCTGTTCATCATGACTGATTCCTGTCCTCTTCTCTAGTCACAGAAGTGCTACAGACCAGCTCCTCAAACTCTCACGGACATACAAATCACCTGGGGATCCGGTTCAAGTGCAAATTATGATTCAGCAGACCTGGGATAGGGCTGGAGATTCTGCAGTTCTAACAAGCTCCCAGGTGGTGCCGATGCTGCTGGGCCCTGAGTAGCAAGGTGGAAGTGAGGTTGTGAACCATTCAGGCACCCCAAGATTCAGATGAGCAATTTGCAATAGCAGAGTCCAGTAGGTGCCCATTGCCTCAGACTCTCATCTGCACCAGAGGGTCTCCATGCTAACTACACAGTAGATACACCTGAGGAGCCCCCAGGCCAATTTGGTCCACCTAAGATCAATTAAATCAGAATGGGGGTTTAGGACCCAGACACTGGTTTGTTGCTTAACTTTTCCAAGTGATCCCAATGTGGAACCCTGATCTACAGTTGATAAGATTGAACAGGGTAGTTATTGGTGCTCTCCTTTTAGGATGACTTTAAGTCAAAAACTGGACCTCTGATCTGTATGGCAGGAGATACCATCATTTATTTGCAGAAGTCAGATATGTCACGTTGACTGTTCTGCTCTGTAAAGAACCACAGGGACCCCCAAAGTTTACCACTTGCTTTTCTAAAGTCTCTCGAATCACCTTTTTCACCACCACAATCTTCACATAAGGAAGATTGTTACTCTGTGCTAGAACTGTCAAAAACTGATATCAAGCTTGTATTTATAATTTCCAAAATCTTTCAGAAATGGGACTTTTTGCCCATCTCTGATCTTTTGGCCCTCTTTTAATCATCATAATTCCAGAAAGATTGAGATTCTGACAGCACATCTGAAGGTGTTCTGTAGGGAACGAATGACTCAAACTCAGGTAGGGTAGCTGGCTGGCTCTCGGTACCCAACTTATTATCTTCTAACATGACAGCGACCCAGTGGCTGCTCACTTTCTCTGTCCCTAGGTATGCTCCCTAAAGTTGTGAGCCTGCCTCTTCCTTCTGGTTCTTGCTGGGAATATATAAAAGACATTGTCATAAGCACCTTCCACCAGCCTCAGCACGTTCTGGCCACTGGACTTCCCTATGCTGCTCTCAGGGGCTCAGACCACTCCTGAATCTGCCTTCTGTGCCACGGACCCCCTTCCCATAAGGCGCATGGCCTTCTACCACCGGCACTCATGACAGAGCAGCCCATGCAGCCACACAGATGGTTCAGTCCTTCCACTACCTTCCTCCTGAGGCCACCATTCATGACTGTTTTATCAGCACTTCCTTTTTATTTATTTATTGGAGACAGAGTCTCACTCTGTTGCCCAGGCTAGAGTGCCATTGAGTCAGCCTAGTTCACAGCAACCTCAAACTCCTGGGCTCAAGCCATCCTCCTGCCTCAGCCTCCCAAGTAGCTGGGACTATAGGCATGCACCTGCCACCATGCCCAGCTAATTTTTTCTATATATTTTTAGTGGACCAATTAATTTCTTTCTATTTTTAGTAGAGACAGGGTCTCACTCTTGCTCAGGCTGGTTTTGAACTGCTGACCTTGAGCAATCCACCCACCTCAGCCTCCCAGAGTGCTAGGATTATAGGCTTGAGCCACTGCACCCGCCCGCACTTCCTTTTTAAAAGGCAAACTTATCCCCCTAGCTAACTTCCCTTTTAGTCTTTGGCTATGGGGTTAAAAACTGCTTGCATTTGAAAGACAATTTTCTAAGATCTACAGTAAACACTTCCCCTTGCCCAGCCTTCTCTCAAGCTTCACAAATGCTAAGGTGGGGTCCCTTTCTCTGAAGGCCCTCATCACTCCACTTCCCCAGGCTATTCTCCCCCTTCACAGCTGGGAGCTGGGCCGGACTGCAAGCACCCCTCCCTTGCAACCTCTTTCTTCTGCAAGACAACTCCCAGCAGGCTGGGCAAGGATTCATCAGGTGTTCTGATACTGTTCAAAGACCCCAAATTCCCAAGAAGCTTATCTCAAATCTAGCAAAGAAATCTGTTTCCACCACTTGGCCGAGAGCTAGAAAGCGTTCTCACACTGTGTAGCTTTTCATTTCTCTCATTTTCACCCATAACATTCTCAGCCATGCTTCCAACCTTAGGTGTGCATTTTTCTACACAAGTTTTTCTTCCCAAAGGGTTCTTCTCCTCCTCTACCATTTATTTACTTCCCTCACCCACGAGCAACTTCTCAGTCAGGCCCAGGGCCATGATGGCTCCTTGCTCCTCAGTGTCCAGCCTCCTCCTCCAACCTCATTCCAGGTGCAATTGAGTCTTTTTTTTTTTTTTTTTTTTTTGAGACAGAGTCTCCCTCTGTTGCCCAGATTAGAGTGCCATGGCGTCAGCCTATCTCACAGCAACCTCAAACTCCTGGGCTCAAGCAATCCTCCTGCCTCAGCTTCCTGAGTAGCTGGGACTACAGGCATGTACCACCACGCCTGGCTAATTTTTTTGTAGAGACACGGTCTGTGTTCCTCAGTTCAAGACCACACAGGCTGGTCTTGAACTCCTGGGCCTCTAGTTACCCTCCCGCCTTGGCCTCCCAAAGGGCTGGGATTATAGGCATGAGTCACTGTGCCTGGCCTTAAAAAAAAAAAAAAAAAATCTACTTTCTATCAACACGTTCATGTCATAAAAGAAAACACATTTTAAACATTGGAAGTGGAAAGGACCTATCCTTAGAAGAAAGTACTGCTCTTTAAGTCAAAGAAAGTTAACTTTATGAAAAAACTCACTCCGTTGTCTCCTTTCCACTATTTCTCCAAAAACGGAGAACTCCACTGTAGGCCAGCACTACTCCACAGTACAGATCAGCGTGTGCACCCATCCAGCCGCATCTTGCCCGACCCTGGGGGTCTAGACGGAGCAGCTGACCATGGCAAGGTCCACAGGGGTGCAGACATCTCTCAACAGGATTGTCTCTAAGCATCGGCCAACCCAGACCCACAGTATCTTAACCAAGACCACCCGGCAGCTTACACACAAGGATGACAGGGCCCCGGCCCACTCCCAGCCCCTTTCACGCAGGTATGCCCCGCTGTTGCCAACAGAGGCACTTAAACACTGTGCACAAGGGCCCCTGGTTCCCAGAACATCTAGCCCAGAAAACTCAACGTCCTTACCCCTCGGTTTTGATTATAAGAGGAACTGAGACAAAGGGGGTGGGGAAAAAAAGGAACACTAGAAAGAAGGAAGCAAAGGAATCAAGCTTCATGAAGTAGACCAGGAAGGTCCTCCTTATACCAACACACCAGATCTCACGCCCAGAAGTAAAGCCTACCCCTGGTCCCGCCTCCTTTCAATAGTGACCCACAGGGCACAGGGCCAGCAGAATGCTAACTCCCCCCAACACCAGCAACATAAATAGGCTGGACACCATCTCCCAGGCTGGGGTGGGGAGCTGCAGATGTGATCCAGATGTCTGCTTTAATCAAAGACAGGGAAAACAGGGCTCCCAGTCTGCACTCCCGGGGTCGTGACATACAACTTCCACAGGGAGTGGACAAGAGAAGGTGAGAAGGGGCAGAAACATCCAGCAACCCCACTTCCCTGCCCCCAACACCTGGATCTTTCTTCCGAGCCACGGGACAACAGGCCCACTAGCCCGCAGCACAGCTCCGCACTCAGTGGTCAGGGAAACTCTGAGCGCAATCCACCAGGCCATTGTAGCCACAGGTGCCCCAGCCCTCAGAAGCACAGCAGTTCCCAGCCCAGCTAGAAGGGGCTTCAAAAGCCATCAAGTACAACTTCCAAGGGGAAGACAGGCACAGAGAGGGGTTCTGAGTTGTCTGGGACCTTGGACAAAAGTGTAGCAAAGCCAGGGGAGCCCTGCAAACAGCGCAGGCCTCCGTCTCTGTCCAGCGCCAATTCTGCTGCCTGGAGCAACCTCAGCCGCTACACCACTCCTCCTAAGCTGCTCAACTTCACTAGTCCCTACTTCTGCCAACTCTCCGCTGTCACGGCTGCCACCAACCTCAAGTCAGCAGTCCGCCACCAGAATGGAAGGGAAAGTCGGCCAATGCAGGGTCACTATCTCTTCCTTTCCCTCCCACCTTCACTCCAGTTGCTCTCATCCCAACTCCTCCCTCCTTCTACCCTGACATCCGCCGAATAAAGGGAGTACTCCTCCCTGAAGTTGACAGCACCTCAAAAGTACATCCTTTCTTCGTGCAATTAGTATCTGAGTGCCTACTACCTGCCAAGGAACTGTGCCAGGTCCTTAGAACACAGATAAAAAGCCTTTGACTTCAAGAAGTACTCAGTACATTAGAGAACCCAAACCATGGTTTTCTCACTAAATTCCCAGTTTCAACTGGCTTCCTTGCCATCTGAGAAAAACGATGGTACCCAAGAAAGATTTAGGGAAACGTCCCGCTCCATCAGGGGAGCATAAAACCACCCTGTCACTCTAGAGCTCTCTCCAAATCCGTTAGCCTCCATCCCTTATCTGACACCATCACAGCCCAAGTCACCCAAGCATTAGTGTGACCTTGAAATACAACATCTGAGGCTTCAAGCAGCAGGACAAGAAACTTCTAGAGATAAAGCCAGACATAAAATGCAAACATCAGAGATGAGAGTGCTAGCTCAGAGCCCTCTGCGACCCAGTTACTCTCATACAATGGGTAGCCCTGCAAAGGAACCCAAACCAGCTTCCAATGTCAGTTACACTCCTATTCAAAGCTGTACCAAAAGGATCAAAAATGGGAGAACGGAGAACGGGCTTAACCCGACAAGCCTTTAACAAGACTCCAGTGATTACAGCGCCCTCAAGGAAGGGAGAAGGTAGCCTAGCAAGGGCCAGCTTACCTCCTTGAGAAGCCCCACTTTTTTCTTCAGCACCTCACACTTGCGCAGCTTGCAGATCTGGTGTGTGCGACGGTTGGTACAGCTAGTGCAAGCCCCGCAGTTTTCCAGCCGCCGGCAGGGCTCACAAGTACCACACCGTTTCCGTTTCTTCCGCCCATCTCCGCCCCCTCGGAGTTGGGGGTCACTCCCGGCCATGGGAAGCCCAGGCCCCGCGAAGCCCCCTACCATCACCTGGCCCTGAGGAAAGTCATAAAGGCCAGACAGGTCTGGCTGGACCGCCAGGGGCACCTGAAACTGGCTCATGATGCTGCCAGAGGTGGGGGCATAGGTGCCGGGGCACAACCACAATCCAATTTCCTGCTGCCGGCAAAGGCCACCAACAGGTCCTTCTCTCCTAGAACAGTCAAGAGTCAACAGGGGCGAAGAATGAAGTAGCCTCAGTCTCCCAGATGGGTGCCTCTTCTCCACCCCTCTTCACCTCCTCTGCAGCAGTCTGATAGGGCTCCGTTGGGGGCCACTCTCCCACCTGCTGGGGCCCAGGATCTGGGGGAGGAAACCGGCAGCAGCCCCCAGAGAAAGGATCATCTTGGCTGGGTGGGTTCTTCACCCTCATCCACCATGAACCCAGGCATGAGGTGAGCAGGTGGATGTGTGGCTGGGGCAGGGTAGGGTGAGGAGTTTCTCCTCCTGGTATTTCTCCTCCAGGGTCAGCGCTGCCTGAAAGAGAGATAGAAAGGGGAAGCGCATCACTCAGTGCTCAGGGACAACTTTCACGTGTTACCTCTTCCTGCTTCTGGGAAGAGGAAATGGGGGAAAAGAAGGGGTTTGCTCAAATGAAGTCCTGCCCAGCACCTCAGGCGGGACGCACCCAGCACCCACTCCCTGAGGCAGGCGGCCTAAGGCCTGGTGGGGTGCTAAGGGGCCCGGACGACGAACTCACTGGGGTGGTCAAGGTGAGATTTCTAAGAAAGTTGCCCTCTGCCCCACCACCACCACCGGCTTGTCAAAGTTTCACCAAAATTCCCCCACACACCCCTCACCGGAGGCCGCTGGGCCCTAGCCGAGGGAGCAGAGCTTTCAAAATAAAGTTTGCTGAGAGCCTCGCTCTGCGGGGCTGCCCCGGCGCCCCCCGCATGGAAGCGGCCTGGAGGTGGGGGCGCGCCCGGGGGCAGCCCCCGCCCGCCGCCCTGCCGCGGCAGCGGCCGGAGCGCTGACTGCCGGAGCGCGGACTGCCGGCCCGACGGGGGAGGGCTGCCCGCGCAGCCGAGGGGGCGCCGGGAGGGGAGCGCGCTCGAGCCGCGGGCCGAGCCGTGCGCGCGCCGCCGCTCGGGCTCCTTTGTTCTGGGGCCTCTGCTGCTCGACTCCGGCGGCTCCGCAGCCCCCGCCCCGCCCCGCCGCCCCCGCCTGGCTCCGCTACACAGTTACCCGTAGCACCCTCGCCCCGTCCCCCGCAACAAAGTAGCTGCCCCCCCCGGCTGTCCCGGGCCCCCCACGCCTCCCCACCACCCCTCCCCCACCCCGGAGCCGGAAAGGCACCGACTGCACCGACCTGCCCGTCGCCTCCGGGGCGGAGCGCACAAAGGGGCAAAGTTTCCCGGCCCGCGCCGCCGCCGCCGCTACCACCGTCGCGGCCGCCGCCGCCACCTGGGGCGCCCGCCTCCCGGAGCGCCCGGCCGGGCCGAGCTCGGCGCGCTGAGCCCCCTGCCCGGGCCGAGGAGGGGACGGCGCAGGAGGAAGGAAGAGGCAGCGGCGGCCGCGGCGGCAGCAGCAGCTATGAAGGCGTCCGCGGGACTCCCCGCCCCCCGCGCGCCGCGGCACGTGCTCGCCCGGGGACTCCCCCGCCCGGGAGGGCGCGCACGTGCGACCGGGCCGAGCCCCGCCGAGCCCTGCAGGCCCAGCCGCCGCCCCCCCCTCCGGCCCCGGGCCGCACTAGGTGGGAGTTCCCGCGGAGGGGGAGGGGTCGGAGCGGGCGGCCTGGGAGCTAGTGGGGGCAGGGTCTGGCTCCGCCGCGCGTCTTTGCACCTGCAGTACCTCCCCACCCCCCGGTGGGACCTCCCGGGACGCAGCTACAGCCTTCGGGCTGGCCGCCCCGGCCCTCGGGCGGTGCTACAGCAGGGGCCCGGCAGGGCAGGGTGGGCACGCGGACCTCCCCGCTTAGGCCCTCCGCCGCGCCGCCTTCGGTGTCCCCACTTCCTGCCACTCCCAGCGGGCCCGAGCGGTCCGGGACGGCCCCGGCGCACCAGGGAGCCTTGAGCTCCGGGCCCGACTGACCCCCCTGCCCCGGCAGCTGCTCGCTCATTTCAAGGCAGGACAATGGGGGACATCGCGCGTTTGCGTACCGAGTCTGCCCGGCTGGCAAGAAGGGGGTGTTCGGGGGCAGAGGCTGTGGGCTCCCTCGCAGGGGTCATAGCCGAGTGCCCTGCCCAGGGAGACCCCAGAGCCCTGCCATCGAAAGCCTCCCCCGCGCCGCACTCGGCTCTTTCGCGTCGAAAACAAAGACTAATCCGATACCCCCGCCCTGCCTCCCAGAGGAGGGGGAACGGGCGCGTCGCGGAGGGTAACAGAGCAGGACAGCGTTCAGGAGAGAGGCTCGGACAGCCTCTGAGGGGGCCGTGGCGTGACCGAGCCCTAGAACCTGGCGCAGACACTTTGAAAAGTCACCCTGGGCTATGTTCCAGGCAGGGGGTAAGGGGCAAGGCGCAAAAATTTTTCCAAGTTGCTAAGCTGCCCGTTCTCTCTGCTGCTTTTTTTCTTTTTTCCCCCTCACCTGTTGTGCAGGCCAAGTTGAAATTCCAGGTTAGATTAATTCAGCTCCACCCATCTGGACTGACTGCCAGGCTGGTGCCTGCAGCTGCCTTCCACCTACCTGGGTTGCAGGGGAGAAGGGTGGGTCTCTGACACACACGCGCACACACATGGACAAGTCCTGGCAGAAACAGCCACAGGGCCGACTGGACTGACCAGTTTGGGCAGTGCTCACGGAGCCAGGTACCTGGCAGGCGTCCCCGCCCGGCTGAAGCTAACAACTCAGCCAGGACTGGAAAAAGAGCATTCGGCCGGCTGTTTAGAAGCGGGGGGGGGGGGGGGGGGGGGGGGGGCGGTACAGTTGAGTAATAGCCCGGGCCAGAAAGCCCCAGGGGGTGGAAGCCCCCGCGATGTGGGGA
>CAUYRT010047847.1:0-36628 GCA_963574885.1 Lepilemur ruficaudatus
TCGTGATGAACTATTTTTTTTATGTGCTGCTGAATTCTATTTGCTAGAATTTTGTTGAGGATTTTTGCTTCTATATTCATGAGGGATATTGGTCTGTAATTTTCTTTTTTTGTTGGATCCTTTCCTGGTTTTGGAATAAAAGTGATATTTGCTTCATAGAATGAATTTGGAAGGATTCTAGCAATGAAGGAAACATTCGAGGAACTCCAAAATTCAAGTGGAAAATCTTAAGAGTAGGATGGACCATGCAGAAGAGAGAATTTCAGAGCTTCAAGATTATGCCTATGTGCTAAATAAATCAGCAAAGAAAGGGAACACAGAAAAAAAGGACAAGATCAAAGCTTACAAGAAGTGTGGGATTATGTAAGAAAACCTAACATCTGGTTGATAGGGTGACCAGAGGGGGAAGAGAAACATTCACAAGGGTTGGAAAACTTATTTCATGGAATACTGGAGGAAAATATGCCAGGCCTAGCCATAAATCTTGATATTCAGGTACAAGAAGCACACAGAACTCCTGGGAGACGCAACGTGAAAAAGCAATCACCTCAACATGTGGTTATTAGACTGACCAAAGTAAATGCAAAAGAAGCAATCTTCTGTGCAGCCAGACAAAAACAACAAATTAACTACACAGGTAGGCCTATCAGATTAAGTGCAGATTTCTCATCTGAAACCCTACAAGCCAGAAGGGACTGGGTGCCTATCCTTAATCTTCTAAAACAGAATAAAGCCCAACCTAGAATTCTTTATCTGGCAAAATTAAGTTTCATCTACGAGGGAGAAATAAATTCCTTCTCAGACAAGCATTCTCTGATGGAATTCACAAAGACCAGACCAGCCCTACAGGAAGTTTGTAGACCGGCCTTCCACACTGAAGAGGGCAATAGGCACTCTTCAAAGTAAAACCTTAAAAGAGTTAAAGACTAGAACTTGAACTGCAAGATGGCATGAGGAGTAAAACAAAGCAACTGGACTTTACCCAACAATATGAATGGAAATGTTCCTCAAATTTCAATCCTCTCAATAAATGTTAATGGCTTAAACTGTCCTCTGAAGAGAAATAGATTGGTAGAGTGGATAAAAATCCACAAGCCCAGTATCTGCTGTATATAGGAAATACATCTAACCCACAAGGATGCATTTCGGCTGAGGGTCAAGGGATGGAAAACTATCATGCAGGCTAAAGGAAACCAAAAGAAAGCAGGGGTAGCTATACTATTTGCAGACAACATACGCTTTAAAATAACAAAAGTAAAAAAGGACAAAGATGGCCACTTTATCATGGTGAAAGGGAAGATCCAACAAGAAGAGTTAACTATTCTTAATATTTATGCACCCAACATAGGAGCACCTAACTACATAAAACAAGCCTTGTTGGATCTTAATAACATGTTAAACAATTCTATCATATTAGTAGGGGAATTTAACACTCCACTGAATGGACTGGATAGACCCTCCAAACAGAAAATGAGCAAAGAAGTAATGGGCTAAAACATGGCTCTTGAACAACAGGGTCTGACAGATCTCTACAGAACATTCCACCCAAATAAAGCTGAATTGACATTCTACTCAGCAGCCCATGGAACCTTTTCCAAAGCTGATCACCTACTAGCCTGGAAATCAGATCTCAACAAATTCAAAAAAATAGAAGTTATACTGTGTGTCTTCTCCAACCATAGAGGTATAAAACTAGAGCTTCTTCGAACTAAATGATAACGGAGACACACGTTACCAAAACCTGTGGGATACAGCAAAAGCCTACCTAAGAGGAAAACTAATAGCAATAAACGCTCACATCTGAAAGACAGAAACTTAGATATTGACATCCTAATGAATAAACTCAAGGAACTGGAAGAGGAGGAGCTAACCAATCCCAATCCTAATAGAAGAAAAGAAATAACAAAGATCAAAGCAGAACTAAATGAAATTGAGGACAAAAGAATTATGCAGAAGATCAACAAAACCAGAAGCTGGTTTTTCGAAAAGATAAACAAAATCGATAGCCCTCTGGCTAGACTGACAAGAACTCAAAGGGAAAGGACTTTAATAAACTCAATTAGAAATGAAAAAGGGGGGGTCACAACAGACCCCAGGGAAATTCAAAACGTTAGCTTTGATTACTATAAAAAACTATACGCTCAAAAACTATATAACGAGGAGGAAATGGACAGATTCCTGGAAACATACAACCTCCCTCGGTTCACCCAGGTGGTAACAGAATTCCTAAACAGACCAATCTCATGCTCAGAAATTGGAGCAGTAATTAAGAACCTCCCAAAATGGAAAAGTCCCAGACCTGATGGCTATACTTCAGAGTTCTACCAAACATATACAGAAGAACTCATACCTATACTACAGAAATTATTCCACAACATTGAGAAGGATGGAATCCTTCTGAATTCATTCAACAATATCTTTCTTTCTTACCACATGCATTGCCAAATAGAACACTCTTTTATTTCTATTAAAACATCTGTTCCCTCAAAATCCTGCCCCCTCGCTAACTGACTGACACATTTATTCATCCTACCTCTCTCTACCCAGTGGTAACATTTGTAAGAATATTCATAAAAGCCCTCTTTCCAAAATAGTTCAAGGTAATTTATCAGAAAGACATTACTCATTATGGCAAAGGCTATTTTCCCACTAGTTTGGGGGGTATTATCCACTCCCACATCTCCTGTATTTTTCAGCTCCTTCTCTCTTTTGGGTCTTTGTCTTCAATGTAACAAATTGCTCAAGTGTCTCGAATATTTATAAGTGTATTTTTATTTTACTCACAATTTTTCTCTCCTTCATAGTCAATTGTTAGGCAAGAGCTGTCTAAAACAACTTGCCTGAACTCATTTCCCAATATTCCATAATCCGGTACTAATGAACACACTCAGGATTCCAACTTCAGCTCCCACACGGGCTCCTCAAGGAGGCACATGCTTAATCACGTTCACTGTTGGCTCTGTTTGCTGTTGTGGCATCCTGCAGTTACTTCTAATACACCAATTATTGTTTCATGGCTTTCGTGGTCTTTCTCCCACTGTGAGTTCTTCTCCGAGGACAGAGATAAGTCTACTGTCAGCACCTCAAAGTATACATGTGTATTTAATACAAAAGACATACACAATGCTTTGTACATGTTTAAATATGTGCTTCAATTAATTTAGAGTATATGATACACACACTGGGGAGTGCACACACACAAATGGATTTAAACACATTGGCTAACTAACTACACTTAGATGTGATATATTTGAGTGTAGAAACTTGCTCTTGCTCACACATATTTCTGTGCTACTCAAACAACTGCTAGTTTTTAGGTGTCATCTATAGAGAAATCTCATAGTGATTTTCTTTCCCAAATTTCCTACTTTATGATATTTTCCTCCATCGTATAATGCGGATGATATCAAAGAGTTCCCGTTTTGATTCTAACTTGACAGTGCCCTAGTGAAGGTTGTTTGCATGTGTGTACCACACTGGCCAGACACAGTCTGCATAGGTGTGCCCCCTTTGCTCGGTCTGGTTTTGTAAGTTGTTGCACCTTGGTTCAGTTATCACTTAAAATATCTGTTTAGTATTTAAAATAATTGTTTATCATTCAGTATTTTTCTGGATATTCACCCACATATATTGCAGGTTGGTTTCTCCAGAAGCAGACGCTAAGACAGAACTGAAGGTGCAAGGTGTCTACTAGGTGTCATAGCCTGAGAAGAGCAGGGGAGAGAGGAAAACTGGAGGACGAAGTCCATCTGCAATACAGGCGCCTCAGCCAACCTGTAGGACAACCTGGAGTCAGTACTGCCCATCAGAATTACCTATATTGGATGGAAATGGCCAGGTTTTTATATTCTGCCTTGCTTGGTCACTTGATACACGCTGCTCAGGGAAGGACCCGTGCTTGGGGGACTATAGCTCTCTGTAGCTGAGGTCAACTTGCTAGTAGCAGAAAGCCGTGGGCCGTCTGCTGCAGGCATCGCTCCAGAGCTCCGTGTCTCTGACGTGTGTGCACGCAAGCATATGCATGTAAGTATATGCATGCATGTAGATGGCAGCCTAACAATTCTGCGAAGCTAGAGGAGAAAACATGGCCATCTTCGGCCTGGTGAATGATGTGTCCACAAAGAACATCTTTGCGCTGTGCTTGGGGCCTGAACAAGCACCGGTGCCACCTCGCAGCCCTTGCTCTCATTCCATCAGTGGCTGTGTCAGGGGCTTCGGAAGCTTTCGGATAAATTACTGTGGCTTTTTCCATTAACTGCTAAAGTACAACCCAGAGCTCCCAGTTTTGCTGCTGGCATCCTAGGGGACCCAGCAAGCACAACCAGCCCCGAGCTCGGCAGGCGCGCTCAGCGGCAGTGCCAGTGATGCTCTCGCAAGGAAAGGAAACGCCCGTTTTCAGAATTAAAGTGACCATTTCAAGAGAGAGAGCTTAATGTTATTTTTCAATTAACATTACTTTTTGAGGCAGTGTGTGTGTGTGTGTGTGTGTGTGTGTGTGTGCGTGTTCTGTGAAAGAACAGTTTGCCAGAAAGTAACTGTTGCATTATTTAGGTTTTGGGTTTTGTTAACTCTTTCATTATTCTCCATTAAGTCTTGTGCTTAGCCCTGGAAGAGATGCGTGAAGGTTAACTCCCTCCTTTGCGGCTGCCATGGCGGCTCCGTCAGTACTCGCCAGCGTGTGCAATGTTAGATGCATCATGCCTAAAGTTGATGGCACTTAGATATCTATAGAAAAAGATGTATTCTTGGGACAGTAAATCTCTAATCTCTTGGGGAAGGGGAGTGGAAATCATTTTTCTCTCTTGCCACGGTTTAGACTCAGCAATTAAACTTTCATAATATTTTGTCAATATGTTAACCACGACACAGTGAAAGCTTAAACTCTCATTTTTAGGATTGGTGAAGAGAAAAATCCCAAGCAATTGGATTGCTTTATAACGCATAATTCATAGAAATGGAATAACCACTTGCTATAGGGCAAAATTACTAATCAGGGACTGTATTGTGAACTAAACGTTCATCATTCCGTAGGCTGATGTGCACCTCTAGCCTGTGTTTGGGTTCTTTATGTTACGCTAAAGGCTTTAAATAAAGTGATTTCAACAGCACTGTCATCCCGTTGTTTTCTCATAAAAATGTAAACAGTGGTGGCTAATTAGAGGAAACATATCCCTGTCGTAGAGGAAATAACAAAAATAACACTGTGTTTGGATAATAGTTCCATACTCCTCTGGGAAACTGAATTCCATAACAAACAATAACCAAGTATCTTTGAGATGATCATAGAGCAGCTGTTGTGTTGATTTCTATTCAATTGAAATATTCATAATATGTTATGCAAATTATTACAAAAAGCTTCCTGACCAAAATAGAGCTGTTAAATCATGATAAGCTTCGTCTTCAGTTAGGTTTCCCCCTACTACAGAAAGGGAATCTCACATACGAAGAAAGGTATTTAATATCTGAGAGCTGTCATTACACTGCAAACTAGGCAACACAGGGTCCGTGTTTGATGAATCCAAACCCAGCGCTTCTTGATAGGTTTGCTGGAGGCTTCCTCCCATGTCCCACAGCCTGACGATGTTTTGCATACATGTGCCTCAGTGATTTTTGATGGCTGCTTCCCTTAAACACCACCACACATCTAATTCATTATCAAGTCACAATAATTCAACTACTGAAATATGTCTCGAATTACACTGACCTCACTATTTTACCTCCTTGTTGTTTACCATATGGTAGCCTGCATGACAGCCACCGCACGTGAGGCTTCCCAGGCTCTGTGTCGTCCTCCTCGTTGCTGTGAGGCAACACGTTTTGAGTTGCAAATCCTTTAATGGAACTTTTACGGCCTCTGTAATTCCATTCCCAGGCTGTACGGGCTGAATTGTGTCCCCACAAAGATCGTCTGTACTAACCCCACGTACCTCGGGATGTGACTGTATTTGGAGACACGGTTTTTAAAGAGATAAAATGAGCTCATGTGGTGCATCCTAATGGGTGACGACTGGTGTCCTTGTCAGAAGGGGCGAGCAGGACACAGACACACACACAGGGACGTCCACGTGGAGTCACAGGGACACGTTGGCCACCTAGATACCAAGGAAAGAGGCCTCAGGAGAACCCCATCTTGCTGACACTTTGATCTTGAACTTCAAGCCTCCAGAACTGCGAGAAGTGACATTTCTGCCGGTCAAGTCACCCAGCCTGCGGTAATCCGTACAGCAGGCCCGACGGACAGCCCGGAGGCTGCACCCGCTCTCCACAGGCTCACCCCTGCTCCTCGCTGCATTTATCTTTTGTTCACACTACTTTCCTTTCCCTCTTTTTTCATTTCTTCACTTCCCCATTTCAATGTTTTGTCATTCAGATTAGGATTTGCCAATTTTTTTGAGATGTTCCTGAAGCAGTATTTATTCTTAGGCAAACATTCTCACACCTCCTTGTGACTCTGTTTCATGGAACGTGTCATGCTTGTAAATGTGGAAACTTCCCCAGATATATCTATGCGGCACTGCTCATTTTTAAGTCCTTATTTTGGGTCCTCATTTTGAGACCTGGATTTGCTCAATCAATATAAGTTAAAAGAATGGCTAGTTGGAGGCTTTGTCACCATTGATGAATCTTCTCTAGCTTGTGGACTGCCACACTGTCCTCAACATCACTTCGGAAATGACTAACTGGAAGGGGTGGAACTAATTCACCTGACTTCCATTAAGCACCTGGAATTACTATGTAATAGTCATAAAAGGTAGGAATATGAGAATAGATATTTTTTTTAAATTACTTAAAATTACCTGAAGCTTTTTATTCGGGAAAGCATATAAAAGATGGTGGGAAAGGAATTATGTATGCAAAGATGTGAAAAGCTGTTTTGAAACATTGCCTTAGAAAAATGGAATTTTTTTTTTTGTTTTACTTAAGAAACAAAACTGAAATTGGTTCTCTTGTCTAGACATATACTTAGACAAAATAACTTGAGGAATAGAGTTTCTTAAGTCTACTTGGATTTATCACTAAAATTCACTCAGTTACTTTCTATAATGACTGGAACATACCAACCCTTGCCCCAACATTTCTATTACCGTTCCAAAACCAAATCAATTTACTATCATTTTAGTTCTTCAAGATTCTTGCTCAGGAAATCACCTACCTTTCCAAATTATCAAATTCCCTTTGAAAGTACTTGTAACTTTTCTTCAAAAGAAATGCATGTATTCTAGAAAATAATTATTTTATTTTAGAAAAGTTTTAGATTTACAAGAAAGCAGCAAGGAAAGTGTAGAGTTTCCATGTATCCTACATCCAGTTTCCTCAACTGTTAATACGACTATGGTGCACTTTTCTCAAAAAAAGTAAACAATATAGATATGTTACTATTATATAAAATGCATACCTTATTCAGATCTTCTTGGTTTTTAATCTACATTTTTTTATGTTCCATGATCCCCCTCTAGGATACTATATAACATTTTTTTCACCATGTCTTTTAAGCTTCTCTTGGCTGTGACAGTTTCTCAGATTTTCCTTGTTTTTCATGACCTTGACAGTTTTGAGAAGTACTGTCAGGCATTTTGTAGATTATCCCTCAGTTTGGGTTTGTCTAATGTTCTCATGTTTAGACTGGGTCTAATCTATGATTATTTCTACATCTAGCCATCCATTAACAGTGTCTTTCTCAGTGCAAAACTTTTTATTTTAATGAAGTTCATTAAAATATCAATTAAAATTATCAATTTTTTTTCCTTTCATGAACTATGCTTTTAGTGTTGTAGCTAAAAACTCATCACCAAAGTCAAGATAACCTAGATTTTCTCCTATATTTTTTTCTGGGTTGTATAGTTTTGTATTTTATATTTAAGTATAGAATCTATTTTGAGTTAATTTTTATATAAGGTATAAAGTCTAGGTCAAAGTTCATTCTTGTGCATATGGACATCTAATTGTTCAACACCATTTGCTGAAAATGTTATCTTTTCTTCATTGAATTGCCTTTGTGCTTTTGTCAAAAATCAGATGACTAGATTTGTGTTTGTTTCTGCGTCTTTATTGTGTTTCATGGACCATTGTGTTTATTCTTTAGGTAATACATATATTTTTCATATATGTGTTTATGTTTGTGTGTGAGACTAGGGATTGCTAAAAAATCTTTTTTATTTTTTTTGTAGTTCAAAACAAACTGTAGAATCATGGACTATAATTCAATATAGAGCATAATATTCTAAAGTTTTCTCTTCATTAAACACTTACATTTGAGATAAATACAAGTTGTTTCCTAGGGCCAGACTGTGTATTGAGCAAGCTATACAGTAGTTTAAAAAGCAAAACTAGAGAACTATTGCTTTTGTTTTGTGGAAAGCATATGTTGTACAGTGACTGCTTCAAATAATGCCTTTGAAAATACAAAAGTTTGTTTACTTGGTAAATTTAGGGAAGAATTTTAAAGAAAGAACATGATCTGGTAGGAAATGAAGATAGCAGATGTTATTCAGTCAGCTGAATCTACATGAGGTTATCTGTCGGTGCTGAAGCTGTCGAGGTTTTAAGGGAGATGGAGCATGATGTGTAAGGACATCAGGGATCTTGGAGATAAAGACTTTACCATTGAACTGTAAGTCTTTGAAGGGTTTGACTGAGGGCAGGATCTCAGCACTACAATGCCTCCCATGCGGCTGGAGCTCGGGGCTGCCGAGGGGCCCCAGCCCGAGGGCGCTGGCGGAGAGCCCGCTGCTGCCTGGGCGCTGAGCGGGCAGGCGCACCTGAAGCGTCCGCAGATACAGGCCCCCTGGTGGTTGGCTGTGACCGAGAGTGATCGGGAGTGTGAAAGGAGGGCAGTCGTCCGCAGCTGGTCCCCAAAACGTACAGCATTTCTTTTGGCTAGGCACATAGTGGGGAATTGAGATCCCAAAAGATAGTCATTCCTGGGTAATGGCCATCAAATCAAATGCAGCCGGAGGATTTCTTTCTCGACGCAGCCGAGCCAGCAGAAGCAACCCAAAGCAGATAAAGCCTGTGTTTTAAACCAACTGTGCTTTCCCTCCTGGTTTCATTTTATTTATTATCTACGTATGGAAGGGACACTTAGCCCATAATTAGTGACTCTGATCCAGGTCTGCCGTGGTTTGTAACTAACGTCCTGACACATTCACTCATGATGCCCCTTTTACTTTTAAATGTGCTCTAGATGGATGAAAAATCACAGAGGTGGCAGTACCTCCAACATTTTCACCTGACTGGGTCTTCAAGATGTCATTTTTCTATACGTGCTTTTCCTAGACCTGGAGTGGATGAAAAAAAAAAAAAGATGAAGAAAAAATTATTTTGGCTTCTGTTTCTTTTGTGATCTTCCCTCAGCCATTTTTGTGTGCATCGATTTAAAAGCATGTACTCACTATGCGAGACACTACTGGACCTGTGGTGTGAGAAGACCATTCCACGCTGAGCATGGCGCGGCGCTGCTCATCGACCTACCGCAGCGCCGTCATTCAAAGTCACTGCTGACGAGTATCTCTATAAAGTGCTATATTAAAGAGAAAGGAAAAAATGCAAAGAGAGAGGATTCTGAAGACCAGGCGCTCGAGTCCTTCAGGGTACTCTGGTATTCACTGGCACATCCACTGCAGCGTATTTTTTCATAGTCTTGTAGGTGGATTTCCATGAAGAGTTTATAAGTTCATTAACCTATATCCATGTTCTATCTAAATAAAAAAATATAAATTCCAGGTCCACCTTTTGGTCTGGAAAAACACTGACTGCTGTGAGACCAGTTGCGGTAGGCAACGTCTCGTACACGCTAACAGCAAGAACTGGCCTGACGCGGATCGGGGGAGGACGTGGGGAACCTGCCTCTTGACGTCAGGCGTGGCTGCTCCTGACCCACGCCCACGCTCCCACGCCCCCACGCCGGGACTCCTTGTCTGGGTTTCTCAGGGGGGACTCTGAATGTCACTCAAGACTGCCGGCTGGTCTGGTCTGTCAGGGTTATTGAAAGGTTCCGTGACCACAAGTATTCCACACCTCCCCCGGGCCTGTCTCTTCAGGAACCCTGGCTGCAGCGTCGCCCTCGCAAGCACAATTCTGGGCATCTATGGCAGGTGCTCAGTAAACATCAAAAAAGCAAATTAAAGGGTGAATAAGAACCGTGACTTTCAACTGGCTTCTCTATCAATGGTTGATATAAATAAAACTTTTCCCTCTGCAGAACCCATTTCTGGATTGTCAGGCATTTAAATATTCAGAGGTGACTTTGTGACATCTAAAAAATCAGACACTATTTGGTGTTGAAAAGTTTCCATTTGTTTTAAGTTTTAGAGCCTTAGAACCTTGGTATTAACATTGCAAATCATCAAAGGATTTCAAGCAGCATCTTTCAGCTACAATTTGATTTTGATGTCAGACTTGGGATTCATATGTATACACAACTGTTATGTTGACTGTCCCTCAAGGAAATAAGTTAAATGAATAAAATTTTACTTTTAAGATAAGCTATGAACAGGAAAATATCTATTTCTAAGGTAATTTAATCTTTAAGAAACAGTTCTCAAAGTTTTATATTCCAGTGGTTTTGTATTTTTGTACTATAGCTATAGCTGATTTAAATGATTCGCATTTCCTTGTGGAGATATTTTGGGCTTTAAATAGAAATAAGTAAATTGATCTCATTTTACAAAAGCTTTCACAACTGCAAATATATCAGCACCTGTGAGCACTATTTTTTTCTGACAAGTAAATAATACTTTCTTATATTATAGAAATATAAACCAATTTCTCAAAAAATGTGTACTTATTGTTAAAAATATGTATAATGTTTATACTGGTCAAGATAATGTATGTCGATGTTTATCACTCTTTTAAAAATATTTTTATAGACCTACTTGGCTATCTTTTCAGTCAATACTTTTTTCCAGGTATTATCTACTTCTTCAATATTGGAATTTGTTACCTTTTTGAAATATTGTAAGAAGTTAATGTACGAGGTGGGATATTAAGGAAATGCTATGGAAATACGTGGTCGTGTGTACTGAACTTCTTACTAGGTAGTGACTGCTTTACACAGTCTTCCAGGTGATTCATTGTGCAACCCTGGAGCTATCAGAAGCTTCTTTTGAAAATCATGTGTTATAAAATCATGTGTTATAATGCATGTTAATGTGTTTTTGAAAGTGTAAAACAATAAATGCACATTAGTTTTAAATGCAAGGGTATTTTAGGGAGCACTATCCTATGTAAAATATATGCAAATATATGTAAGAGGTGTTTTAGAGGGTTTTTTCTCAGGCAAAAATCATGTAAGCACTCTTATACCTGGGAAGTTAACAAAAAAGTCATACTCAGCTAATGTACGGAACCAGAAATTAAAATTATCTGGCACATATCTATCTTCTTCTGTTAAGTCGAAATTATATAGATCCTCATGGTCCAGCAATATGTAGAATAAATGTAACTCTCATATACCACATGTAGTATGCCAAGTACGTAAATTGATAGCATACTTGAGAAAACTAGATGATACTATCTGCTAAAGATAGATATGTATGTACTCTATGATCTAACACAGGAATTGTACTCCTAGGTAAATACACAACAGATACCAGTGCATACAGTTACCAAAAACATGTATGAGACTGTTCACATTGCACTAGTCATAATTTTCACAAGCTTTAAACACTCAAATGCCCATTAGCAGTTAAATGATAAATTGAGTTAAGGTGTATTCACACAACAGGATGCAGCAAAGAGAATGATCTACAACTACAGGCAGCAAACATGAACGAATTTCAAAACGTAACATTCAACAAAACGTGCCAGATGTAAACAAATGTCTGCTATCAGATTACATAAAATACATAAGCAGGCACAATGAATCTGTGCTGTTAGGAAACAGATTGGTGGTCACCCTTAGGTAGTAGGATTGTGAAGAGAAGGAATGAGAGGCTTTGCAGGTGCTTTTTACCCATTACTTACTAGATGTTGGCTTGGTGACCTAAATGAAAACCTCTTTCTGCGTCAGTTTCCTCATCTGTAAAGTGGTGATAGTAAAGCACCCAGCTCGTAATCCTGTTAGAAAAACTGCCTGGCATGCAATGAGCTCTATATAATATATGGTAAGCTCTGTAAGACAGCTATTTTCTCCAAACAGTTATATTTTCAAAATCAGCGGTGATTGTCAAAGGAGACATTAAATTTATCCATCATATATTTTAAAAAGATAAAGTGTCCATATATTAATTTTAAATTAAAATTAATTTTATAATATGACTATTAAGCAAAAGGCAAGCATTGTGCTTTACTTGGATGTGCATAGGAGCCTAAGGTTAGGTCTTTTTCTACAAAGATAAGTATGAACAGTCATTTCAATAGACAGCAACTCAATCCCAACAAAAATATTACGTAGATTGCTGCTAGGGGAGAAAGCACATTTGCATATTTAAAAGTTAAATGATTTGTATGGGACACCTGGACAGAAAAGTAAACTTAAAATGAGGTTTCTGATAATAAAGTTGGTTGTTTCCTCCTCTAATATATTGAAATACTGAATAAACAGGTGGACAATGACCAGACCATACATGATAACAGAGCTCTGACCCACAGCTGCTACAGCAGTTGGCCCAGAATGATCAGAACCTGGCCGGTGACTGACGCTTCCCTTTTTGTTGGTTTTTACTTTCAATTGGATCCAGACAGAAAAAAAATAAAGATGCTCCCCAAACCAATCATGCAACATGCCCAGCTTCTAGTGTAGGGGAAGAAAAATAATATTTTCTTTAACCCTCAAAAGTTCTTAGCTGGAACAGATCCCTGTAACAACAGACTCATTAACAACAGAAAACAAATGGAAATTTATAAACACATTGTCTTAGTCATTTCAGGCTTCTGTAATTTATTTTTAAAAAATAGTTTTTTTCTCATGGTTTTGGAGGCTGGAAGTCTAAGATCAAGGCGCCCACAGACTCGAGGTATGGTTAGGGCTTGCTCTGCTTCGACGGTGGTGTCTCGTGTGGTGTCCTTGTGTGGGAAGGGGCAGAGGCATCAGGGTGCTCCCACAACTTCTTTTATAAGGGCATTGGCCCTCATCAGGAGGGCTCTGTCTTAGGACTTAATCACTTCCTACAGGCCCTAGCTTTTAACACGATGACACTGGCTACTGAGTTTCAACACACGGATTGTGAGCGGACATATTCAGACCACAGTGCGTGTGCACATGGGAGACAGCCAGGGAATGAGTAGTTTTTGAGAGGGTAGCTTTAACTTCCAGCTTATATGACATCTTCTGTTACCAAGAGTTTGGTACTTGTCCCCGAGGCACATCAGAAGAATTAGGACAAGTGGTGGAGGAAAAAGAAATAGGGGTTTATTAATTTGCCAGCAAATGAGGAGGATGGAAACTCCTGTCTTAAAATGCCATCATTCTAATCATAAGCAGAAATACTGAACTTTTAAAGGGAGGGTTTTCAGCTTCAGGGCACTATAGTTGGTGGTTCTGATGGATCCTATTGCCTGCAAGGGCAGTCTGATAACCTCCACCCCGGACCTCTGCCCAGACAGTTCTGCTGAGCCATCTCCGGTGGAACAAAGAACATAGGACACTCCTCTACTCCTCCCGATCACTTGCCTGAGGTGGGGATGCAGGTTTTAACTCCCCAAAGGAGAGGGGGAAGTTTTACAGAGACAGCTCATAAAATATTTTGGCCCTTTCTTTTCAGGCTGCTCCCTCAGTTACCTATTCCCCATTGACAATTTTGTCTTTCCATACCTATGGGAGGAAGGGCGACACAGTCATCCAGCTATTTCCTGCTGAATTGGGGTGATGTTTTAGATGGAAGGCTCATAATTATTTTTGCCATCACAAAGCTTTGATAGTAGATTTAAACAGATTTCCAGTTAGAGAAAAATTGATAAGCAACAAGTACAACAGTGAGGACTGACAAGGCAAAACAGACTGTCTCCTTGCACACAGTGTCTGATATGGGGCTGGGCTAGAAAGAAACAGGGGCCTCTGAGTGCAAAGCTATTAGTCGCGTCCTGCTGGTGATCCCAGGGACCTGCTTCTGCAAATTCAAGCCCCAATCTTTAGCTTTTTCATCTTCATCAGTGTAGTGGGGTTTATATTGATTTAAATCCAGCTGGGGTATCATGGCCCTGAGGAACAGAGCTCCTTTAGTGGCCTTCTTAGCAGCCCAGTCAGTGGCTTGATTCCATTCTGCAAAATAAATGTCTCCATTTTTGGTGACCAGGACAGTGCCTGATGGCCACCTGCTTGGGCTTGGCCACAGTCTGTATCAGGGCCATTATTTCAGTGGCCCTGATACTTAATGTCCTTATTTCTTGCTATCAGGAGCTCCCTTTCCTTCCAAATGGCACTATAAGCATGCACAACCATAAAAGCATATAAATGTTTACCTTTCTCCCTCTGGGTACCTGAAGAGCTCCGGGTAAAGCAATCAGCTCAGCTTTCTGGGCTGGAGACCCAGCTGGCAGTGCCAATGCTTTCAGTGCCCTTTGTTTCGTGACCACACATATCCAGCTCTCCGTTGTCCATTGTCCATAAAACTGCTCCCACTGGTGAAAAGGTGACAGCCTCCAGAACCTCTAAACAGTCACGCTGCAGAGGCTCGTTCTCTTTGGCTGGTCACAGGGTGGCAGGATTGAGAGTAGACACAGTCTTTAATTTAACCTTGGGATTATCCAAAAGGATGGCCTAATATTTTCTCAGCCTTCCCACAGTCAACCAATAACCCTCTTTCTGTTCTAACAAAGTCAGAACCTGGTGGGGTGCATATGCTACAACAGGTTGTCTTAAGGTGAATTTTTCTACCTGTTGCAATAAGTCACAGGTAGCTGCTACTGCCCAGAGGCAAGGAAGCCATCCTCTCATACTATTGTCCAGTGGCTTTGACAAGTTTGCCACTGGCAGTGGGATGTGACCCAGCATCTGCACTAAGACCCTAAGGCTCATTTCTTGTTTTTCATGAACATAAAATTTAAATTCTTTCTGCAAGTCAGGTAACCCCAAAGCAGGGGCAGTCTTAAGCCTCTGCTTTAGTTTCTCACAGGCATTTTGACAGCCAGTGGTCCAGATCAGAGGCTCCACAATTGTCTCTTTAAGGGCCTCGTACAAAGGCTTTGTTATTAGTCCAAAGTTGGGGATCCAGGTGTGACAGAACCCCGCCATTCACAGGAACCCATTTAGTTGCCTTTTGTTTTTGAGTACCTTAAGATTCCAGATGACTTGCTTTCAGTCTAACATTAGGTTGTGGGTTCTCTTGTTAATTTGGAATCCCAAATAAGTAACCTTTTGTTTGCAAATCTGTGCCTATTTGGGTGATACTTTATAGCCACCTGAGGCTAGATAAGTTATCACAGACACTGTATTTGTAAGACAATGATCATAATCTGGGCTGGCTACAAGAAAATCATCCACATATTGTAAGAGAATCCCTTGATCCCATTGCAGGTTCCACAAGTCTCTTGCCAAGTCCTCACTACACAGGGCAGGAGGTTTTAATCCCCCGAGGCAACACAGTCCAGCATTGCTGTGATGTCATCCTAGTTCAAGATCTTGCCATTCAAATATGAAAAGGAGTGGGGTCTCCTTCTCCAAAGGAATGCGAAAGAAAGCGTCTTTTAAATCCAGTACTGAGTACCATTCATAGTCACCTGGTATTGTTGTCAAAAGAGTATATGGGTCTGGCATCATAGGGTGGATGTCTTGTACAATATCACTAACAGCATGTAGGTCCTGCTGGAATATACTCATTTGTATGAGGCTTCTTGATGGGTAAAATCAGTGTATTATAAGGGCACTGACAGGAACAAATTAGTCCATGTTCTAGAAATCTGTTCAATATAGGTTGGAACCCTTCCAACATGTCTTTTATAAGGGGGTATTGTTTCCTACGAGGGTGTGAGGCCCCTTCTTTTAACAAAACGGTAATTCGTGGCTGTTATTGCCCTTCCTAGGTCCCATTCAAGTCTCCTATGGAATACTGTTGCAATGGAAATTGCCCTGCTCTGGCTGTGGGGGCCCACTGGCCAAATTGAGTTTGCGGCTGGGGCTTGGAAGGGGAGACCATTTCTATTCCTCAGTCATAACCTGGGGGGCATAGGATGGAGAAATTGGCCCCAGCCCTGCCCTCCCCAATAATGGGCCCCTCCACCAGTGGTGGCAGGTACAGGGGAGCTGACGGTGGGGGAGGAGGTTCAGGGAAATTTGAATTGAAAGGGTTCATGAGGTCTAATGTGGCTCAATTTTGCCATCCAGGATCTGGCTCCCCTCCCCGACTATGGGTGGAGGTTTCCTTTGTACCATTAGCATTGTTCCAGGCCTTTCAGCCTCTTTATTATGCAATTGCATGAAATACTGTATGTATGAGATATTGTCCCATTTACCTGATCTTTGACAAAATAATTCCAGCTCTAAGAAAGTATTAATATAGTTATTTAGGGTTCCATTTAATGGCCACTTCTCCTCACACCCCAACATGTATGTTGGACAAGCAGTATTGTGATAATACACCCTTCTTTGTTTACACATAGGCTCATA
This sequence comes from Lepilemur ruficaudatus, assembly GCA_963574885.1. Taxonomy (NCBI): domain Eukaryota; kingdom Metazoa; phylum Chordata; class Mammalia; order Primates; family Lepilemuridae; genus Lepilemur; species Lepilemur ruficaudatus. The sequence continues at coordinate 16,544 of CAUYRT010047847.1, forward strand.
GCTATAAGTTGACCATTCAGCCAAAATTTTTCCCAAAGGACTTTCAGATGAAACAGAAATGGAGCCTTCCATGTTGAAACAAAACTCACAAATAACAAATACAGACACTATCGGGAACTCCCAACACAAAAATGCCAAGGCCTACCAAATGGGAACCACAAAACGAGAACCAAATTCTGTCAAATGAGAACCAACATCTCGTGATACAAAAGGGAATCCTCCCCAGGTTCCCCGGAACCACAATTGAGCTTGGAAACCAAGCCAGTTTCCCTATTTCCACTCAACCTCGTGCCCTCCACCCCAATGTTGCCTTCAAACAAATTCAACAAGAAGGTCTGAAAACCTCCCAACTGGGTGGTAGCAAGGGTGACCATGTGCACACCGGGAACTTAAACAGATGGCTGAGGCTGTCCAGACACTTCCCAGATATGTTTCTTTTCCCCCAGCAAATTTTAGGTTGATCAGAACTGTGTCCAATATCAAGGAGAAAAATACAGGAGTTCCCAGAGCTAAAACAGGCTCTGGCAGCTGTTAGGGAGGTCTCTTACTGTTTCACCTTGAAAAAAAAGGTCACTTCCACTGGCAAAGACCCATGGCTTGACCTGGGGCTGCTCCCCACTTCCTCTAGCAGTTGTGAGGTGCTGTTCCACCAGGGTGACAATGGCTCACCTAGGGACACCATATTCTGTGACTGAAAATTTGGCACTTGCTCCTGAGGACAAGTTGCATGAGAAGAATGAGGACAAGTGGTTGAGGAAAAGGAAAGAGGAGTTTATCAATTTGCAGCAAATGAGGAGGGTGGGGACTCCTGTCTTAAAATGCCATCATCCTAATCCTAAGCAAAATACAGAATTTTTAAAGGGAGGGTTTTCAGCGTCAGGGTACTACAGGTGATGGTCCTGATCCATGCGTCTCTGACAAAGACAACCTTGTGACTTCTGCCTGGACCTCCAGATCTCCATCAGAACGTTCTGCTGAGCCATCTCTTGTGGTACAAAGAACAAAGACACTTCCCTGCCCCTCCTGATCACTGGCCCGAGGCAGAGATGTAGGTTTTAATTCTAGAAAAGAGTGGGGGATGTTCTAAAGAGACAGCTTATAAAACATTTTTATGCTTTTTTCAGGCAGTTCCCTCTGTTACAATGCAACAAAGAACAGTAAATTTTTAGAGAAAGAGTAAGACAAAAGAAAAGAACCTAAAGTCTAGTTAGTAAAACTTGTTACAGTAGACCCTTCTGATATCATCTCTAGGCTGATGAGGGTCTAAAGTGTCTTCAGTAGTTTACCTCTGTTCTCTCTGTTAGATGGCGGCTGCAGGATGTCTTCTGTCTCTGTAGCTTTATGTCCTGCTCTTAGGCAAATGCAGGGAGGGCAGAGATATTTCCTGCATCTGCTACTGCTTAATTGCCTTCAGTTCAACAATTCTTCATATTTGCAGGCAGCATACTCTAGTCTCCCACATTAGTTAGCTGCCTCCACCTTCCTCCTGTCGGTACTCAGGTACTCCACCTGCCTGTGGCCTGCCCTTTGCTCACTAAAATGCTTTCTCACTGGCTTGCCTTTAAGTCTCTCTCAGATGCAAGTGACATGGCTGACTCTCTTTCTACAGCACGCTCTGAGCAAATAGCCTCTTTTTGTTCTCATTTGATTGGTATTTGTTTGCCTCTACAGAATTGGCCACTGTTGAAACTAACATGCTTAATAAGGAAGCACTTCAATTATAAGAGAAAGATGTTCTAGAGAATGCTTTTGTTTCTTATTAAAACTTTCTTCTACTTTTGATATCAGCTCTATTTAAATACAGTGTTGGATATAGCATTAAATTGATAATAAATCCTAATTGATCGTAAATTCTTAATTTGATCATTTGTCTCTTTACTAGCTAATTTATAATGTTATTCATTCACTTACATAATATTCCCTCTCAACAAAGTATATGATTAAAATTTTGGTGTATTCTAAAGATCAAAAATTCTTCTGCATCCTGAAAATGAAACACATTTGTACTCACACAATTTATTGTAAGTATTACATGACTTTATTATTCCACTGCTTTCACCAGTGTAGCTTTGCTCTTACAAAAAATATCTTACTAGAAAGATCAGCATTGCAAATAATGTTACTGCTCATTTTAGGAACCTCTTAAAAAAACAACTATGTTCACTGTGCTGTGTCCCCCAGCCCTAACCACATCCCCTACATTGGAAGACCTGCCTTAAACCATACTATAAAATCCTAATAAATATCCCTGCTTTGGTCTTTCTCTCTTTGAAATGCTGCTAGGATTTTACTCTCAGAGCTGTCTTTCCCTGGGTTGCTTTGAAAATGTTCTGAGGAGCCTGCGTTTTAAAATCATAACCAAGGGACTTTAATTTGTTTTCTTTTTTACTTATATTTTTATTTTTACATTACAGTATCTCTGAAAGCCATAACTTCTATGTTTATCTTTGCTTTTTTAAACCAATAATAATTGTATAAATTTCTAAAACTTTTTTATCTTTTTTCTTTTTTTTCTTTTGAGAGAGTCTCTCTCTGTTGCCCAGGCTAGAGTGCCGTGGCAACAGCCTAGTTCACAGCAACCTCAAACTCCTGGGCTCAAGCAATCCTCCTGCCTCAGCCTCCCAAGCTAAAACTTACAAATATGAGCCCATCTTCATATTACACTCTTGGAATAGTGGTAGAAATAAATCATTCTTAATTTCAATTGCATATTTCCCTTACTAGACCAATCACTCAGGTTTCTTAATCTAGACATAAGGAGATTTCCTCAATAACAGATTTCTCAAGCTAAAAAGTCTTTCCTCCCTTCTCTATTTTTCTGTATTTTCTAAGTTAATGACCTATTCCCACCCCCAGGTGGCCAATAGATTCTAATGGCCTCATTACTGACTTTCAGACTCTCCTTGTTTCCTAGGTAACAGTTTTATAAAGAACTGATTTAAACATATTAGGCCTCTCTGCAAATTTAATTCTTATGCTTTATGAAGAGCTTGAACATGAGCAGCAGTCAGTTCTAAGGACAGGTACAATTCTTCATCATCTTTCACAGTGATTCTCAGACTTTGCTTTATGTAAGGATCCTAGGGTACTTTGTTTATAAAAGAAAGTAGATTAAAGGTAGGATTCAGAAATCTACATTTTTCCCCAGAGAACTAAGGTGATTCTGCTACAATAGAGAAATACTAATCTATATAATATTTAAACTCCTTTAAACTCTCTCCAAACTTTTTGATTACATGTGCTTGAAAGCATGTATACAAAATAAATTATGAATTCAAATTAATGAGTTTATTACTAGCTAAAAATTAAAATAAGGGTCCATGTAAAATTAAATTTCATTTGAGTTTTGAAAAATTAAGGTACAAATGTGAAGTAAAATAAAATTTTAGGATGAGAGATTTTGAAGAACATAAATTTTTTGACCATATAAACCCCTTCCCATGAATATATTTATTTAATTTATTGTGTTAGCAACAAAATTTTGACTTCCTTTGCTATTTTTATGTCAAGAGAAACAATAGTTCTTTTTTTTCTTAACATAGGATTTTGGAGAGAGTTTTAAAATCTTCCGCTTCCTTTATTTTAAGTAGAGGCCAGCCATTTTTTCTTTCCATGATGTCTTTTATTGATTACATTTGCCAGGACTCAGTCAGGTTTTCATTATATCATGTTTCCACAATTTGCATTGTTTGCCATCTGTTGCTCACAGAGCTATGTCCTGCTGACTCTAATAATCTTGTATATGGCTACAGGTTGAATTTTCCTAAAACAAAACAAAGAAAACTAAACCCACTCAGTGTGTGTGAAAATGTCTTATGATATCCTTTTAACTCTAACTCAATGTGTTCTTTTTAACTCCAAGATCTCCAGGAAGACACTCAGAGTTTGAGTTTAGCAGGCAAAGTGTTTATTAAGGAATGCCCCTGGTCTCAGACCTGTAGAAGGGAAGCAAGGAAGCCAGATTGGGCAGAGAGAGAAGTGGAGGCAATGCAGACCCATGGACAGCTTCAGACAGTCCTGGAGTTGCTCTAGAGCTAAGTGTGGCCTCCAGTGAGCAAGAAGGCCAGGACTTTAGACTCTGGTATCCCTCATGGAATGGGGCTGCCATTGGAAGGAGTATGGCCATTCCTAGACAAGTCACTTCTCTGTAGTTCAGAAACTCTTGAAAGGGCTGTAATTGAAGACTGTCTACTGATGGAACTCCCAGAAGCTTCATCAGAGGGGATCTGGCCAACACATCCACACATCCATCACAGTTCAAACGTGAAGATCTACTTTACCTCTTGAGGCAATGCATATACACATCTCTGATACTTTAATAGAACCTACAGGAATGATAGGCTCTCATACCCATAGCAGCAATAGATGCCAGATAGCTTTACGTAGAAAAGTTCGACCTCTATTAACTCACCTGTAACTACACATGTCCTCGTCCCTATTCAGGCAATAGATCTCAGCTAAATGGCACTGATTCTACTCTATTTTATTTACATTTTGAGAGGATTATCTTCATTATAGAACTTTGACCTTGCTATGTTTTTCACCATTGTATATCCAGTCTTTAGCAATTGACTCTGCCAATAGTTCAATAGTTGGTATTAAAACAAAATGTAGCATTAAAGTATAAGTGAAGGGCCAGGCGTGGTGGCTCATGCCTATGATCCTAGCACTCTGGGAGGCTGAGGCAGGAGGATTGTTTGAGCTCAGAAGTTCAAGACCAGCCTGAGCAAGAGAGAGACCCCGTCTCTACTAAAAAATGGAAAGAAATTAGCTGGACAACTAAAGATATACAGAAAAAATTAGCCGGGTATGGCAGCGCATGCCTGTAGTCCCAGCTACTCGGGAGGCTGAGGCAGGAGGATCACTTAAGCCCAGGAGTTTGAGGATGCTGTGAGCTAGGCTGATGCCACAGCACTCTAGCCTGGGCAACAGAGTGAGACTCTGTTTCAAAAAAAAAAAAAAAAGAAAGAAAGAAAGGAAAAGAAAAGAAAAAGAAAACAAAAACATTTTAAGTGAAATTCTATGAATTCTTCATGAGAATCTGCTCATTCCTACTCTAATGATCTTTTTGATTACTCAAAGTCACTTTCCTGTTTCCTTTTCCTAATGTGCCCTTCATAAGCTTAACAACAAAAAAAATATTTTCTAATATTTGCTTCAGTATAAGCTTTGTCTACATAGACATGGAGTAAGTTTCTTTTGGCAGAATTTATTTTTATTATTTATTTCTCATAAAAGCTCTTAGAATCATGCTGCCCATATGGCAGTAGATAAAGAAATACCTGCTTTAAAGGAAAAAAAAAATGTAGTGTCAAAAGGAAGGGAAGGAGGAGTAAAATACATCAATAATTATTGTAGATTAATTTTAAAACAGTGAAATTTCTTCAGTGATAGCAAAGAGATGCCAAAGTTATTTTGTGTGTCTGTTTGTTTTAGGGTCATCTTAGAAATCTGACATACTGCTACCAAAATCTCACATTCAACCATTCCAATATGAGGCAGTATGTAGTGTTGTTAAGAGAATGAACTTTTCTGTGTTTAAACCAAGAACAGAGCACTGTGTGCTGATATAATTAAAGAAAAATAATTATAAAAACAATAAAGTATCGAGTTCAAAACATAATCTGCCTAGAAACACCTATGAAGCCTCTACTAAGTTGTTCCTATATAACTGTGCACACATAGCAGAGATGAAAACTCTTCTTTCTGTGAATGAAGAATGGTGAATAAAGTAATGGCAGTATCCTGGATGAAGAGACATTATAAGACAGTTGGCACTTTTATGGAGTAAAATCTATCCAGGTTCTCAATCAGAACATACTTCTATCTTCAAGTCATGGCATAATATCACCTAAGGAAATGTAAAAAAAAAAAAAACAAGATCTTGTTTCTTAGAAGCATTTTTATAGACATAGAAACCCATGCTCTTAAAACATTTCAAAACAGAACAGAGCCTTCTCTAAGAATTTGCTATGAGAAATAGCACAATTTCCCCACCACATTGCTCTACTGCCCTCATTTCCTAAAAACCAGGTAATATCACCAACTCCATAAATAATTAGTGAGAAAAACCTAGAGAAAAAAAAAAAGACATTCAAAACTGAGACTAATATCCCTGCAGTGCAATAGTTGGGGGAAGACAGTAAGCCCTCCAATTGGTGAATGTCTGGCACAGTGGTTAGGGGAGACTTGCAGGGAAGGGAAATCATTAAAGGAAGAGAAAAACTAGTGTTATTTCAGCAATACCCAGAGAACACAACTGGAATCTGGGAACTGGACTGAAAGCTTCACAGCCCAACCTGTTGTCAACATTTTGAAAAAGAAATAACAGTTTGTTCCAGGACAAAGTGCCCCTCCAGCGAGTGATCTACTTAGTCACTGTTGAGATGAAGGGGGCAAGAAAGGACTCAGAAGTAAAAGAAGGACTTAAACAACAAAAAAAAAAAAAAAAAAAAAAACAAAGACTGTGAGAAGAAGGCACCAGGCCAGAATCTAAGGTAATTAGGATGAGTTATGAAATAATTTTAACAAAATGAAATACAAAGCTGCAAATTAAAATCCATATTAGAGACATTCTGTCTGGACAAGATGGCATAGAGCTGGTTCTCCTTCAGAACTAAATGTATAAACCTTGGAAATAACACAGGATGAAACCAAAGAAGAGCTCTGAAAGTTAGTAGAGGGAAGCAAACTAATTTGGGAGCACAGGAGGGAAACAGTAAAGTAGCAGAGCCTCTTGTGTCCCCATACCCAACAAAAGAAGACAACCTAGAGCACAGGTTTCCTGACACACAACGAAACAGCAGGTTGGTCTTATTTTCCTGATGGGATGGAAGTGCCTCTGACAACACTAGGTGAGCCAAGACCACTGGCAGGGAAATCCATCAGGAGTCCCTTTTACAATAATTGGCTGAGGGAGAGGTTTTATTTCTCCCCCACCCTGAGGTTTCTCACCCTCAGCCCAGAGATACTGGGAGGGCAGGTGGCCCTGACAAGTGGAATCCCACCATTAGCTGGCCCAGCAAGTACTCCCAGATCCCACAGGCAGGGGAACCACACACAACTGCCTGAGAAAAGATATCTTTTCATTTCTGTGGACCTGAGATTTTCATGCCTCACTGGCAAACTACCTAGCACCTGCCCTGGGGAACCCTTTCCCACCATTAAGGCTGCACCAACAGGGACAAGTGGAAGGTTGAGAAGCATTAGATAAACCAAGTGACCAGATCATTTCTGAATATTATAGTAACATCAAAAGTTTCTGAAAATTAAACTGTCTTTGGAACCACAGCCCAAAAAAGAAGGCCTGGACATACAAACTGAACTTAAACAAGAGGAGTTTTTGCTAGAATAAGATGTTCAAATAGGGCTCATAATCTTTAAACATAATTAGTGAGAGAAAGTAACCAGAGTAAAATAAAAACTAACTTGTCATTCCAGGAACCAAAAAAATCAAAACTTAAATGATAAAGACTCTAAACTGATACCAATGACAAGATGAATCAGATGTTTCAGTTTTCTGACAAGAATTTTAAAGCAGCTTTCATAAAAATATTTTAACAATCAGTTATAAGTTCCCTTAAAAGAAATGAAAACATAGAGACCTGCTGCAAAGAAATAAAAAAAAAAAAAAAACCAAATGGAAATCATAGATAGAACTGAATAAAAAAGACAGTAATAGAAATTTTTAAAAATCCGTGGTGGAATTGATAGTTACACAAATATGACAGAAGATAGAATCAGTGGATTTAAGGAAAGAACAATAGAATTTACCTATTCTGAATAATAAAGAGAAAATAGTTTGAAAAATAGAATGAACACAGTCTCAGAAACCTGTGGAACTACAATAAAAAGTCCAGCTTTAATGTCAATGGAATCTCTGAAGAAGAAGAGAAAGGCTGGGACTGAATGAGTATTCAAAGAAATAATAGATGAAAACTTTTCAAATTAGATGGAAGATATACATCTACAGATTCAAGAAGCTGCATGAACCTAAAACAGGATATTTTCAAAGAAATCTATGCAAAGACACATCATATTAAACTTCTGAAAAATAAGACAAACTTTTGAAAACAGATAAATGACATATTACTTATAGAAAAAAAACAAGTTTAATAAGAGTGGATTTTCATCTTAAACCATGAAGGCCAAAGGAAGTGGCACACTGTTCTCAAAGCACCATAAGAAAAGAACCATTAACCATGAGTTCTATATCTAGTAAAACTATGCTTCAGGAATAAAATTGAAGAAATGAGGAAGGAAAAAGAAAATAATTTGCTGTTAATAGATCTACTGTTAGAGAGTTACTAAAGCAAGAACTTCAGACACAATGAAGATGATAAAAGAAAAAAGTATGGAACATTAGGAAGGAAAAAAAACAGCAGACAGGTCAGACATATGGGAACTTATTACTATGTTCCTATCCTTTTCTCCTTGATTCTATAAATCATATTTGTTGACTGACACAGAAATTACAACATTTAGTACTCATGAAAATGATTTAAAAGTGGGGAAGGTAAATGGACTTAAATAGAAATGAGCCTTCAACATTTCACTCCATGTGGTGCGCAATACTGATATCTATAGTTTTGACTAGTCACATATGCATATTGTAATATCCAGAGGAACTACTACAAAACTAGAGAGACTATGCAAAATATAGATGCAGTATACATGCAAAACAAAGCTATACAAAGAATACACAAAATATGCATGTAAACAAGAGAACCTCACAAGATAATAAAAAAAACTGTGAAGCCTGAAAGAATAGTTAAATCCACATTATAGTTGGAAATTAACTCCCCTTTCTCAGTAGCTGATAGATATACTAGATACAAAATCTTCAAAGATATAAAAGATCTAAACCATATAATTAACCAACAGGATCTAATTAAAAGATAGTCCCCAAATCAACTTGATACACATCTTTTCCCCAAGAACACACAGAATCTTCACCAACATAGACTATGTCCTAGGACATAAAACAAATACCAACAAATTTCAATTAAGTTAAATTATAAAATTATTACTATAATGGAATCAAACAAGAAATCAGTAACAAAAAGTCATCAAAAAATCTGCAAACATACTGAAAGTAAACGAATCACATTTGCATAATCCATGGGGCAAAGAGAAAGTCTCAACAGAAATAGAAAATACATAGAAGTAATGAAGATGAAATATAACATATCAAACTATGTGGGATGAAACTAAAGCAGTGCTGATAGGTAAATTGATAGCACTAAGTATTTATTAAATGGTTTTAAATCTCCTACTCCTGCAGTTTCTACTGCAAGAAGTTGGAAAAGAAAGCAAAGCAAGCAGAAGAAAATAAATAATAAAGATAATAACAGAAGTTAATGAAAATGAAAACAAACAAAAAACTATAGATAAATAAATAAAAGCAAGATCATGGTTTTTTAAAATCAATAAAATTGATAATCCTATAGCAAGTCTAAAAGAAATAGAGTAGTCACAAATCACTGATTTTAGAAATTAAACAAAGGATATTATTTAATTATCAATGTCCTTCAACATGTTCTTCAGATGTTATAAAAATAATAAAGGAATACTATGTGCAACTTTATGTCCATAAATTCAACAACTAAGGAGAAATGAACCAATTCCTTGAAAAAGATGAAATACTAAAATAAACCTAATGAATAGATAATCTAAATAGTTTTAATACAAATAAATGGTTGAATTCATTATTAAAAAATTTCCCTCAAATAAATTTTCCATCCCAGATAATTTCACAGGGGAATCCTACCAAATATTTAATGAAGAATTTTATATGATCTTTTTGAGAAAATTGAGGAGGAAACACTTCTCAACTTATAAAGACAGTATTACATTGGCACTAACACCAGAAAAAGACATCATAAAAAAAGAAAGTTGTAGATCAACATATCTCATGAACATAGATGAAAAGAATCCTTAACAAAATGTTAGCAAGCCTCTTCCAACACTATATGGCCGAGTTCGCCTAGATACGCAAGGCTATTTACTACTCTTAAACCAAACAATGTATTTTCTCCTATCAATAAGCTATCTAGGAAACATAGTATCACATCAGTTGAAGAATAAAAATGCTTGTGTTTGACTAAATACAACACCTATTGATCATCTGCGCAATTTACAAGTAGAGGGGAATTACCTCAACTTGATAAAATGCACCTATAAAAAACCCACAGCTAATATCACTTGATAGTGAAATACTGAATGCTTTTCCCTAGGAGCAGGAACAAGGCAAAGATTTTCACTCTGCCAATGGTTATTATCATGATATGGGAAAATTTAGGTACTACTATAGTGCAAAGTAAGTAAAAATTAAAAAATAAAAAGCACACAGATTGGAAAAGGGAAAAAAACCCTGTCCCTAACTTGCAGATGACATGATTATATATTAATACATAGACATTTCAAGGAATCTAAAAACAAAACAAAACAAAAACACTGCTAAAACTTGGGAATGTCACATAATAGAATATCAGCACATAAAAACAATCACATTTCTACATGTCAGCATTGAACATGAGGAAACTGAAAATAAAAATATCATTTCCAATGCTCCTCAGAAAATGAAATACTCAGGTATAGTTAACAAAGTACATACTTAATATCAAAAAAATACTTAACCAAAAATATACAGTATCAGTATGCTGTAAATTATAAAACGCTGATGAAAGAATTCAAAGAAGACCTAAATGGACAAAGACACATATTGTATTTACGGATTAGAAGACTTAACCTATTAGAGATGTCAATTCACCTCAAATTGGTTACATTTTAAATGTAATTATTACCAAAACTCCAGCAAGGTTTTTGTAGACACAGACAAGCTTATTCTAAAATTTCTATGGAAAACGACAGACCCTATAATAGCTAAGTGATCTTAAAAAGGAAGAGTAAGATTTCCTGCCTTAGGTTTAGGTCTGTTAACCATCTTGAGTGTATTTTTGTGAGAGGTGAGAGGTGAGGGGTAGGGATCCAGTTTCATTTTTCTGCATGTAGCTATGCAGGTATTGACTGATTAACACTATGGTGCTCAACGGGTGGGATTTGGGGGGTGGGGGTAAACCCACATCTGAGAGACGTGGGGGGGCACTGTGGAGGGGTGGGATATGTTTGAAAAGTAGTTGGGGAGCGGAATTAGGGGTCTCAATAGGGGAAAGGAATTCCTCAAAAACTGATTTATGTGATTAACTGTACACCTTGGTAAATTCACTGAAAATCATTTAATTGTACACTTAAAGTGGCGTAAAGGCATGATATGTAAAGTATACTTCAATAAAGAAAAATATTTCCTTTGAATTAGACAAATATAAACCTGAAATTCTAATTCTATCACTGAGTTGTGATATTACTGATAATGTGGTAATTCTAATTCCAGTGGTCAATTGAAGTTAAAAAGTAGGGAATAAAAGATGAGCTGAAATATGTCCTCTAGGTAGAAAACAGTCTTTGATATATTTCACAAAAAGAAGAATTAACAGTACCAAAGGAGATATTATGGAATATGTCACACATCACATAAACCGTCTGTGACTTTTACAGATTAGAACTTGGGGCTCAGAGAAGTCTAGCGGTTTGTCTAATATCATTCTACTTTTTATCCCATAGCTGGGATCCACTGCTGTTTCATACCCTGTGGCTATAGGGATTTTTTTAAAATGTGAAATAACTTATTATTCAATAATTTAATAACTTAATAATTTTAATGTGAAATAATTTATTTAATGCGAAATAATTATTAAGCATATATGTCAAAAGCAAGAAAAACAAAGAAAACATTGTTCTTTTTTAACTTCAAAATACATATAAACTCAGAAAAGGATTATTCTGTTGATATGATTCTAATTCTCCCATTTCATTGTTTACCATCTTTGATATTTCTGATATTAATGGTAATATATCATTTCCTATTAACTCACAATTGCTTTTAAAAGTTGTAATTGTGTGCAAACTGAAAAAGCACTTGAATCTTGGGAAGGGCTGCATGCCAGAGGACACCCCGAGATCCAAGGTACCCATGTCCTGAGTCTACTGAGAAATCAGCTTCATGGCTCGATGGTCCACAGACTCCAGGATCAAAGTGAGGCAATCCAGGGATTGCTTAGAAGGTGATCAAGTCCTTAATCCCTCTAGAGGTGGCCAACCCCTTCCTGCAGCAGACGTGCATCAGTACGTGGTGCTGGGCCTGCATTATCCTCATGGGGACTGTGCTGGTGCCAGTGCAAGCAAGCATCCTGCATCCCTTTCCTCTTCATCTCCCTCTTCTCAGTGGCTACTGCCTATGAGATTTTATCTCCACCCTGTTGCACTACTGTTAATATTTATTAATATTTAGAATTTAAGTAAAAGAATACTTCTGCATGGATCCTGGAAGGGAAAGTAAGAAGTGCCGCCATGGGAGTTAACATTTTCATGAGGCAGGGCAGTCTTTTTTTTTTTTTTTTAATCTTTCCTTGGGTCTTGCTATGTTGCCCAGGCTGGTCTTGAACTCCTGTCCTCGAGCGATCCTCCCACCTTAGCCTCTGAAAGTGCTGGGATTAGAGGCATAAGACTCTGCACCAGTCATAGCAGGGAAATCTCAACATTGCCCCAGCTCAATTCAAGAGCTCCAGCTTGTCCCATGTGCCCCTTCCTTGCACAGGTGAGCATCTCTGTTCCAGCCCGCCTCCCCTATCTTATCTGTTCAGGTTGCCATGTGGGTATAGTGAGGACGTTGCTTACTATGTGAGCAGATGTACAGCCTTGGAGTTCAGGAGGTAGGAAAGGAGAAAACACACTTTAGTTAATATTTTAAAGTATTAGCCCTACATACCTACTGTGTATGCCAGGCCTGGGTCATTTCCAGTTTCCTTCCCCCAGCATTGTCCAGCGGGTTTGGATTATTATAATTATTATGGGCAATGGGTTTTCCATCCTTCAGCTGCCAGTTAATGCTAAAGACAAAAAAAAAAATACTATGTGCTGGAAAGGATATGAAGCAACAGAAACACGTATGCATTGCTTTTTGTGGGGTGGAGGGGGCTGGGATGGGTGGGTATAAATTGGTATAACCACTTTAGGAAAACATTTGGCAATATCTACCAAAGCTAAACAGTTGCATCCTACAGGACTTTCAAAAGCACCCATAGGCATAAAGCCAAAAGTTATACCCCGCCCCCTAAACCCATACTGGAATGCTCACGACAATGCAAATAACAGGTCCAAACTAAAAACTACTTACATATCCTTCAAAAGTGGAATGAATAATTATTTTGTGACACATTCACACACTGAAATACTACATAGCAATGAGAATGAAAAGTCTACGACACACAGTATGGATGAGTCTCAGAAACAGTGTTGAACAAAGTAGACCAGACAGAAGACCATACTTTAGGTTTCATTTGTGTAAATTTCAAACATACATAATTTATGTACATGTTAGAAATCAGTATGGTGATTACCCTTGGGGACAGTGGGATGGATTGGAAATGGAAGAGGCAGGAGGGGGCCTCCTGAGGGCAGGTAACAGTCTTTTATTCAAATTGGAATGCTGATGAAAATGTATGTGTTTCTGAAAATTTATTGAGCTGTTTAAATTATAATTTGTGCACTTTTCTGTGCTTCCATGAAATTTACAACACAAGCAAGTACAACAATGCAGCTACGCTTTTCTCCCCATTTGGAAAAGATTAGATCTATTTTTACTAAAATAATGAACACAACATGAAGAAGAGTTCACGCAGTGTTTGTTATTTTCATCTGTTTTTTTTCCCCCCCATATTTGTGTTTGGTGGCCTGGATTTAAAGCTACAATTCATTCCTTTAACTGATTTCTGATTAGATACATTTTTCTCTGGCATTCAGGTTTCTTTTGTAGTTCTGTCTGCCGCTCACACCCCTCCCCAGCCAGGTCTCTGGCCCTCTGGGCAGGCAGCCCATTCCTCCATTTTCCCACCCACTGCCAATCAGTGCACCCTCAATTCTCGTGCTTTCCATTGTCATCACAGAGTGCAGCTTTCAGGGCTCGCCATATTGGCAGCCTTCAATGCTTCTCCCTGGGATTTTGCAATCTCATTCCTGTGATGGCCCCAGGGCCTGCCAGGCCTGGGTCACTTCCAGCACCTCTCCTGTGAGCGGTTTCCTCCCCCAGCATTGTCCAGTGGGTTTGTATTATTATGATTATGGGCCATGGGCTTTCCATCCTTCAGCTGTCAAAAGCTCTCCCTGCACTTTATCCCCACTGTCTTTTAATTCTCACTTTTTAACTGAAAGCAAAACAAAACAAACAAGAGGTTTGTAATCACCTCAATTTAAATTTGGAGTGACAAAAAAAAAAATGAAAGGAAGGAAAAAAGAAAAATTGGCAGTATCTGAGTGCTATTGAAAGCCTCAGCTGCCTGTTGGCTTTTCCTGTTTTGTTCTATTTTCCTCTTTACCCCCTTCCTCATACCGCCCTCCCCTTTCCCCTTCCTGGAGCCTGAGAACTGTCCACGTGGTGATGGCTTTCAATACCACTCGCCCGAGTCATTTAACCACGGGTTTTAACCTCTGGTTGGTAGCAGCTTGGTGCACCATTAAATCAGTAGTCTTGTCACAGCACCAGCAAGAGTTGGAGAGCTATTAAATTCAAAATAATTGTTTTGGAAATCACGATTGCATGCTGTACCCACTAGCGTAGTCATTGTTAAGAGAGCATTAATCTGTTTTTCCTCTGCAACTAAGTGTTTTGCAAAACTTTGTAACCTGGCATATTGCATTACCCCAGGGCCAGCCCTGGATAAGAGCTTCTTATAAAAGAAGTTATATGTTCCTCATAATTTAAAATAATCAGGAAAATATACATTCAAATGTACAAGAAAATGAAGCCTTAAAACTGGAGTTGAGTGTCTATTTTGCCTTCAGCTAACTATCCAAGACTCCTTGTTAAGGAAAATGCCTTGGCCAATGCCCAGAATTTTGGTGAAGGGCGATTTAAAAACTGGATGAGAAGGATTATGGTAGGCAGCTTCTAATAGGTCCCCAATAACCTTCACTTCTCAGAATTCACACCCATGTGCATGCCCTCCACTTGAGTATAGATTGGGATTAATGAGTTGCTTCTAATAAAATTAAAAAAAAGATAAGATGTCACTTCTGAAATTAAGTTTCTAAGAGACAGTAGCTTCTTTCCTTGGGCACCCTCTCTTGCCCTCTTGCATGCTTGCTCTGTAGGAAGCCAACTGTCAATGTCATAAGCTGCCTTGTAGAAAGGTCCACTTGGTAAGGAACTGAGGGTGTCCCAGGGTTTACGGCTAACAGGGAACTGAGGGCTCATTCCAATTGCCCTTGAAGAACTGAATGCTGCCAACAGTAATATGCTTGAGCTTAGAAGTGTATCTGCCCCAATAAAGCTCTGAGATAACTGTAGCCCAGCCAGATACTGTGATGCACTCTTTAAGACACTAGAGCCAGAGGGCTAAACTAAGCCATATCCAAATTCCTAATCTACAGAAGCTATGAGGTCATGCATGTTCATTGTCTTAAGCCACTAAATATCGAGATATTTTTATGTATTAATAGATAATCATTCATTGCAGTAATAGTAGTAACAAAAATTATTACCATTGCTTGCACAGTGTTTTATAGCTTAACATTTTTTTTTTAAATATATTACCTCATTAGGTCTTCAAAGCAAACCTAGATAAGTATTGTCATTTCCACTTTTCTTTTAGATAAGAAAAATGAAGCTCAGAAATAACTAAGCAGGTTGCCAGTATTCACCTAGCTTGTTAAGTGGCAGAGTTTGTTTCAGAACCCTAAATGATAACCCCAAACCTCGTGTTCTTCCTAAAGGAAAGGGCTTTGTAAACTGTAAAATTTATTATAAATGAAAGTTTAAAATGCCGAAGAGTACAGACATTAGAACTTGTACCAACGAGCTTAATGTTTAGAATCAATATTCTGAAACCTTTGATAATGCAAATTTCTTGGAGAATGCACTACTTTTAATCCCGTCAATTCCTGGCATCTCGATATTAAGGAAAGAGCTCATATGAAGGGAAGAAGAGGCAGAAAAAGAATTTTAAAAGCCTTAGCTTTTCTAATAATAGTGGAAGGCAAATAACGATTCAAAAAGTTTGGTTAAACTGTGACCTATCTTGTGTTTTAAAGACAGGTAACATTTCCAAATATTTTCTAATAATAAATCTATTTAAAATATCCCATAAATATTCAGAAATAATAATATGAATTAGTAAATGACTAGAACGTACTGCTATAAAAAAGAAACTTAAGGATAATGCTTTGCATATAGTATTAGAAATACACTCTGTCTCTCTGTCTCTCTTTCACACACACACACACACACACACACACATTCATAGAGTACCCAGGGCATAGCAGATATTAAAAAACATTCTTGAAGCTGAACCTGAAATGTTTATTTCAGAAGGGCATATATTTGTAATGAACTATAGGAATGTGTTGCATTATTTTGTTTTATTCAAAATATCTTCTGTTGCTCAAAATAATACATTCCATCGATGTAGATTTAATAATCACCATGGCAACCAAAATACAAATCTCCCTTTGTATAGCCTCTCCATGTATTATTTTAAATACATTTAATCTTTATAACCCACAGAGTGTTGATAGCTTGAAACTTTGTCTTTTAGTCACTCCTAGACTAATTTAAGAAGAGATATTCTTTCTTTAGAAATGGAGCTGGGGACCCCTATGAGTTTCTCACTGGTGTTGTAACATATTATCACAAACGATGGCTTAAAATAACATACATTTATTATCTTACTGTTCAAGAGGTCAGAAGTCTACAAGGGGTCAGCAGGGCTCCCTTCGTTCTGGAGGCTCTGGTGATGAATTGGTTTCCCTGACTTTTTCAGCCTCTAGAGGCCACCTACTCTCCTTGGCCCTTGGTCTCTTTCTAAATCTTCAAAGCCTGCAGCATAGCACCTTAAAATCCCTCTCTCTGGTCTCTGCTTCCATCATATTTTGTATCCTGACCCTCTCACTTACAAGGACCCTTTTGATCACATTAGGCTCACCTGAATAATTTAGAATAATCTTCCCATCACAAAATCTCTAACTTAATAATACCTATAAAGTCCCTTTTGCCATGTAAGTACCACATACACAGGTTCTAGGGATTAGGCGATAGACATCTTTGGGGGCCTTTGTTCTGACTACCACGGGACTCATTATGGTTTGGAGAGAGAACTAAGAAAACAGAAGAGGTCCAGGAGAAAGACTTCCACTGTAAGAACCCATGGGATTTATTTGGTTTGGGAAGAAAACAGGGTAATGTTTTCATCTAACTCCCTGCTCACTGTAATGGCAGGGGCATATGGCTATACCAGTCCAAAAGTGCCTGAATGGCTCTGATATGGTTTGGATGTTTCGCCTCTCCAAATCTCATGTTGAAATTGAATCCCCAGTGTTGAATGTGGAGTGTGGTGGGAGGTGTTTGGATCATGAGGGTGGATCCCACATGAATGGCTTGGTAGTAATGAGTAAGTTCTCGCTTTATTGGTTCACAGAGAGCTGGTTGTTTCAAAGAGCCTGGTACCACCTCCTCCCTCCTGCTCATTCCCTCGCTGTATAACACACCTGCTCCCTCTTCATCTTCTGCCTTGATTGGGAGCTGCCTGAAGCCCTCACCTGAAGCAGATGCTGGTGCGATGCTCCTTGCACAGCCTGCAGAACCACGAGCCAAATAAACCTCTTTTCTTTACAAATTACCCAGCCTCAGATATTTTCTTTACATCAATGCCAAATGGATGGATACAGGCTCATTCACAAATTCAGTGTCACATCTTAATACCCTCAATGTCACTATTATCTTCTGTTCAAAGAAAAGAACAAAACGAGTATGAAGGTATTATTTCTGCCATCTACAATGCATCTGGTGCTATGCCTGGCACTCAGAATCTGATGTTGGGTGTATTTTCTGCTGGAGGTATTTGAATGCCCTGCTAGTCCTCAAAATGCTTTGCTGCCTTTGTCTCCATTTAATATCATTAATATATGGCCTATTTTCCTTTAATGAATAGCTTGGAAGAGATAGCAGACTGAAAAAAAAACACAATAGATTTGTTACATATAGAAAGACAAAGTGGGAAAGGACCCAGAGATTATATATTTACTTCTTTCTTATCAGGCTGAAAAATTTAGTTCTTTGAGGAAGGAAAAAATTAACTACTGGTAGAAGAACCAAGCTTAAAACCCCATATTTCTGACTTCAATTTTTTTCTATCTTATAACTTTGGGAAGAAATAACTCATGGTAAATATTATTAACAACAAAAGCCTACTTGTAACTCTATATTTTTTTCCCACAGAAATCATGATCTAACTCTCTACGAGATTACCTAGAGAACTCGGAATTTATTGACAATCTGTTCTAGTAAAGGTGGTAGTAAATTCTTTAAAAAAGAAGTCACAAAGAAATTTTAAGAAATAAACTTTGAAAAATAAAAGCTGACGCTTTTCCTGAATGATCTCATTATTGTCAATAAAAGTTTATCTGCCGACAATGGCATAATATTAAATATTCAAAAAAAAGAAAAATGACTCAAAAAATCATTGCTACTCTCATTTTGATGTTTTATGGTGAATAGAGAAAGTCACAAAATCTAAGGCGGTTACAAGTTCTGCCATTTACCTATGTGTTAACCTTAGGCAAGTTAATTAATATCTTGGGGTTTTGTATTTTTTTAATCCATGCTAAAATTCAGAATTTCACTGGGAAACACAGGTGACTCACTCAGATTAGTTCCTTGGAGTGCTTTTGGCCAGGGTTCATGCTGTTTAAAAACAACAACGCAGAAAGTACCCATTGTACTTTATTTTAAATTTAAATCAGAGAATAATACTAGTTTGATTATAGAATAGTCTCAAATACTTCAAAAAGAACCATTCCTTGTATTTGAAATTAATAAATTTTATAGTTATTTAATCAAAGGCCTATTGAATTCCAAGGATCTGACTAACCCCCTACCAAGTGCTGTGGGGGCTACAGAGTGTATGTGAGCTTCACTTCAGAGAATAACAACAGGTGAAGATACACCCAATATTCTCAGAAAATATAAAACTTATTGAAGAGAACAATAGAAATTTTGGATTCAGCCACTTCCTAAATGTAGTAGCATTAGCATTTTCAGAGTTTCTCCAACATGCCAGCACTTCCCCCTAAACCATTTCAACTATCTACTAGTTATTATAACAGAAGCTGTTTTCAACCCAGTCTAAATATCAACTTCTTATTTAAACTCCTTCTTAGTATTTATCATGACTTACTTGCTTTATTTGCAGCACTTAACTATATGCTGGGCATTTTTGTTATGACTCTACAAATATGAACTCATTTGACTTTTTCATTATTAATGTATATTTTTAATTTGTGTTTATCTGCCACTTCCCCACCACAGCCACTAACAAGTCCTAAAAAAACACAGAGAAACAAACTATGTCTGCATTGTGTGGATTAAGTAAGACCTAAAAGAGATTTGGGAAAAAATAGAAACTATTATATGTTTAATTATCTAATCTTTCTAAATCAACTTTGTGAGAGTAGTGCCCATAAATTTTGTACAACACTATTTCCCCCACATCTAGTATGGTACCTGGCACAGTATCTAGCAGTTATATATCTGTTCTTTTATAAGTGATAAAACAAATGGATTTTTAATATACTTAAAGTCATGTACATCAGAGATACAAGGTTCTGTTTTAAAAATAAATTATAAATTACTTAATAATACATTGATTATCCTTTTATATTGCTTTTAAAAAGTGATATTCATATAACAAATGGTCACTAAGTATGTTTTTGAAGTAGGTACATCAGAAACATGGTCTTTAGGCTTGAGGTACTTGCAATCTGGTTGAAATATAGACCCATATTCTACCCTAGTATAATGGATATCATGATATACTGCCTGGCTAACCTTTCAGAATTTAAGGATTTATTCACCCAGTTGCAGAGTGTGCTACTGCCAGCACACAGCCTTCAGCTTTTTGCACTTTTTAAGAATTGCAGCAGGTTGACACAGTCACCTCTACAAAGATTCCAACTCTTCCCACTTCTTCCCACGGC